>CAWUFW010028889.1:0-20283 GCA_963921515.1 Calotriton arnoldi | reverse complement strand
GGGGCCGATTCCGATCTCGGTCGGAGGCGCACCCAATACTATTCGGTCGGGAAAAAAGCCATGCGAAAGCCAGTTTCCCGACCGATCCGTACAGCACACCGAACGAGCAAGTACGATGCGCACAACAGCAAAGAATCCGGCCGAGCCGTACTCACCCAAACCAGGTCCTGTTCTCCGACCGAGGCGAATCCGGAAACGCCGAATCGAGTCGCACGGAAGGGAAAATGCAGCCCCGTCCGGCCGGACAAGTACGATGCGCTTTCCGTACGCGCCGAACCCGTCGCTACGCACGGCACGTCAAAGCATCCGGGAGAGGCGCACATAAGCTCCGAATCGCGCCACAACACGATCCACGGCTACGAGACGAACACAGCACAGACGAGGACGACGCGGGCGACGAGGACGAAGCGAAGCGACGAGGACGAAGCCAAGCGACGAGGACGACGCGAAGCAACGAGAAGGACGAACGACACGAACCAACCATGAATCCCTTCGTCCCGATCATACCAATATTCTACATCTACTACCGGAACAGGCACGGACGCGTACGGCGCAGAAGGTAAGTCAGACACCAACCACAAAACACATACAACACGTACACGACACATCACACACATACACTGGGAATCTGAATATACTTACACCAGCAACAGCAGCACCATAGGGGCGGGATGCCCATCACCAATGCCACATATGCACACAGGGGCCTGAATGCGCGCCACCACCCCAACCCAGGGGGCTGGATGCCAACCACCACAACCACCCTTAGCCAGGGGGTGCCAGATGCCCACCACCACTACCACCCTTAGCCAGGGGGCAGGATGCCTACCTCTACTACCACCCTTAGCCAGGGGGCAGGATGCCCACCACTACTACCACCCTCACCCAGGGGGGCAGGATGCCTACCACTACTACCACCCTTAGCCAGGGGGCAGGATGCCTACCACTACTACCACCCTTAGCCAGGGGGCAGGATGCCTACCTCTACTACCACCCTCACCCAGGGGGGCAGGATGCCCACCACTACTACCACCCTCACCCAGGGGGGCAGGATGCCCACCACTACTACCACCCTTAGCCAGGGGGCAGGATGCCTACCTCTACTACCACCCTTAGCCAGGGGGCAGGATGCCTACCTCTACTACCACCCTCACCCAGGGGGGCAGGATGCCCACCACTACTACCACCCTCACCCAGGGGGGCAGGATGCCCACCACTACTACCACCCTTAGCCAGGGGGGCAGGATGCCTACCTCTACTACCACCCTTAGCCAGGGGGCAGGATGCCTACCTCTACTACCACCCTCACCCAGGGGGGCAGGATGCCCACCACTACTACCACCCTCACCCAGGGGGGCAGGATGCCCACCACCACTACCACCCTTAGCCAGGGGGCAGGATGCCCACCACTACTACCACCCTCACCCAGTGGGGGCAGGATGCCTACCACTACTACCACCCTTAGCCAGGGGGCAGGATGCCCACCACTACTACCACCCTTAGCCAGGGGGGCTGGATGCCTACCACTACTACCACCCTCAACCAGGGGGGCAGGATGCCTACCACTACTACCACCCTTAGCCAGGGGGCAGGATGCCTACCTCTACTACCACCCTTAGCCAGGGGGCAGGATGCCCACCACTACTACCACCCTCACCCAGGGGGGCAGGATGCCCACCACTACTACCACCCTTAGCCAGGGGGCAGGATGCCCACCACTACTACCACCCTCACCCAGGGGGGCAGGATGCCCACCACTACTACCACCCTTAGCCAGGGGGCAGGATGCCCACCACTACTACCACCCTCACCCAGGGGGGCAGGATGCCCACCACTACTACCACCCTCACCCAGGGGGGCAGGATGCCTACCACTACTACCACCCTTAGCCAGGGGGCAGGATGCCCACCACTACTACCACCCTTAGCCAGGGGGGCTGGATGCCTACCACTACTACCACCCTTAGCCAGGGGGCAGGATGCCTACCTCTACTACCACCCTCACCCAGGGGGGCAGGATGCCCACCACTACTACCACCCTCACCCAGGGGGGCAGGATGCCCACCACTACTACCACCCTTAGCCAGGGGGCAGGATGCCTACCTCTACTACCACCCTTAGCCAGGGGGCAGGATGCCTACCTCTACTACCACCCTCACCCAGGGGGGCAGGATGCCCACCACTACTACCACCCTCACCCAGGGGGGCAGGATGCCCACCACTACTACCACCCTTAGCCAGGGGGGCAGGATGCCTACCTCTACTACCACCCTTAGCCAGGGGGCAGGATGCCTACCTCTACTACCACCCTCACCCAGGGGGGCAGGATGCCCACCACTACTACCACCCTCACCCAGGGGGGCAGGATGCCTACCACTACTACCACCCTTAGCCAGGGGGCAGGATGCCCACCACTACTACCACCCTTAGCCAGGGGGGCTGGATGCCTACCACTACTACCACCCTTAGCCAGGGGGCAGGATGCCTACCTCTACTACCACCCTCACCCAGGGGGGCAGGATGCCCACCACTACTACCACCCTCACCCAGGGGGGCAGGATGCCCACCACTACTACCACCCTTAGCCAGGGGGCAGGATGCCTACCTCTACTACCACCCTTAGCCAGGGGGGCAGGATGCCTACCTCTACTACCACCCTCACCCAGGGGGGCAGGATGCCCACCACTACTACCACCCTCACCCAGGGGGGCAGGATGCCCACCACTACTACCACCCTTAGCCAGGGGGCAGGATGCCTACCTCTACTACCACCCTTAGCCAGGGGGCAGGATGCCTACCTCTACTACCACCCTCACCCAGGGGGGCAGGATGCCCACCACTACTACCACCCTCACCCAGGGGGGCAGGATGCCCACCACCACTACCACCCTTAGCCAGGGGGCAGGATGCCCACCACTACTACCACCCTCACCCAGGGGGGCAGGATGCCTACCACTACTACCACCCTTAGCCAGGGGGCAGGATGCCCACCACTACTACCACCCTTAGCCAGGGGGGCTGGATGCCTACCACTACTACCACCCTCAACCAGGGGGGCAGGATGCCTACCACTACTACCACCCTTAGCCAGGGGGCAGGATGCCTACCTCTACTACCACCCTTAGCCAGGGGGCAGGATGCCCACCACTACTACCACCCTCACCCAGGGGGGCAGGATGCCCACCACTACTACCACCCTTAGCCAGGGGGCAGGATGCCCACCACTACTACCACCCTCACCCAGGGGGGCAGGATGCCCACCACTACTACCACCCTTAGCCAGGGGGCAGGATGCCCACCACTACTACCACCCTCACCCAGGGGGGCAGGATGCCCACCACTACTACCACCCTCACCCAGGGGGGCAGGATGCCTACCACTACTACCACCCTTAGCCAGGGGGCAGGATGCCCACCACTACTACCACCCTTAGCCAGGGGGGCTGGATGCCTACCACTACTACCACCCTCAACCAGGGGGGCAGGATGCCTACCACTACTACCACCCTTAGCCAGGGGGCAGGATGCCTACCACTACTACCACCCTTAGCCAGGGGGCTGGATGCCTACCACTACTACCACCCCCACTCATAGGATGGACAATGCATGACACAACAAGCACACCACAACCTAGGGAATGCAAGATTAAGACATCCCCCCACCACCATGACAAGCGTGTGAGCTGGCTGTGTCAAATGCCTACAACACCGAACATGACATTGAACATACAATGTGACCCCCTAGCACATGTGCCACACATATATGTGTGTGGTACCCACAATGCAAGCAGCCCATGACCATTGTGGCAATGGGGCCTAAACCCCCATCATCACAGTGACCAAAAGGCAAGTGTGGGGTCCATAGCTGAAGCACATTTTGACCATTGTGGCAATGGGGTCTAAACCCCCATCATCACAGTGACCAAAAGGCAAGTGTGGGGTCCATAGCTGAAGCACATTTTGACCATTGTGGCAATGGGGTCTAAACCCCCATCATCACAGTGACCAAAAGGGAAGTGTGGGGTCCATAGCTGAAGCACATTTTGACCATTGTGGCAATGGGGTCTACACCCTCATCATCACAGTGACCAAAAGGTAATTGTTGACAAAGAAAGAGCTGCAACTGCCAAACTGCATGGATCATTCCTGGTCACAGAACCAACAACTCATCTGTGGCAAAGTAGTGTATGTGTCCCATTGCAACATAAATTGGGGGAGCCAAATACTGCAGTGCAAATGAGACATTCCTTTGGCCATGTGCAGACAAACAACACCCATGGGGGCTGAGACCGTCAACAGTCATCAATGACACAATGACAGAAGTGACCATCAGAATGCAGACCCACATATTTGCACCAATGGGCACACAAATGCAGATACCCTGTGGAGACAGCAGATGTGAGGTGAACAGATACCATACCATGGCAGCAATGGGACACACAAACCATGATCACTGTGCTGACCGATGACCTAGGAGTCCCAGGGACAGCAGGGGAAACACACCAAACAACATACAGCCAATGGCACACCCAAGATATGCCAATGCAGTGGTGCAGATGCACAAACACAAACAGGCAGACCAACACTGTCATCATACACAGCAGGTGAGGGGTGGGGGTGCCAGTGTCCCCAGGCAACAACACAACACATGAGGAGAGCTGAATACCAATCATACAGATGTGCATACACTGCCACACTAAGGTAACTCATGGATCCAAATCCCCTATGTGGGCAAGCAGGCATTGACAGGTGAGAGGGAGCACAAAACACACATGTCACACAGGCACGTAGGAACAACAACTGACACAGCAAGTCACAGACACACCACAGCACCACCCCCAGGGCCCCCACAATGTGGTGACCCTGGGCTGAAGAAAAATACCACTGTGATGACAAAGCTAAATGTCGTTCACACTGTGAACCACAGTCAGGTGTCCTGAGCAACAAACTACCATCACACCTACACAAGCACAAATCAATCAGCATGGCCAGTAAGCCAAGGCCAACATGGAGGCAGGGGACTAGCTGGGCAACGACTCTCATCTGCACACACTCAAGACCACACCCCTCGACCTCCAACAATGTGCAGCAGTGAAGTACACATGCACTGGTGACATTGCACATGCACCCATGACTATTCCAGGGTGGTGGGTGGGAACCAAGGTGTAGAAACACATCACACATGGACACTCAACAAGACTCCTGAATGTCTGACACACTGCACACTACGCTGTACATGGACATGACGGCAATACCACACCGACCAATGGGATCCCAGCCACAGTCACACACCAATGAAGAAGCCAAGGTCACCCACAAAGAACACACATAGACAACAACCAACATTGCAGCCCGGACCCTAAGGAGTGCCAGCAGTCACACACACAACGTGTCACAATCACTGAAAGATAACACAAACTGGAAATCACATGACAGGGGCAAACAACAAGTGCCAAAGGGAAACCTGACTGTGACCCATCTGCGTCAGCACACAAACTCTGCCCTGACAGCAAACACACCTATGGGTGACACCCTGATGACCAGTAATGTGCCATGCACCCACATCACAGAGAACACAGGGAGAAGACTTTGGGGGAACATAGCTCAAGTCAGCAAGCATCACAAACAGGTACAACACTAGGGATCACAGCATGCGCAGATGAATGGAAGTGAACACACAGACATGCACATACAACACACACCTTGGGCGCAGGCAATGTCACACGTGTACACACTGCCATGAGGGGACTCCACTCCTGTGTGAGGAAAGCTGTGCCATATGTTGCCTCAGTAGGGCCCCATCATGTCAGCTGAGCACTTGGTCACACAATCAACAATTAGCACCAAATGAGGGCTCCCATCACATCAGCCTGGTCATGGATGTGCCAACGGAATCATCAGCACAGATCCAACACACTTGTATAGCAATGTTGCACTGACTACACGGATGAGTCCCTCCCCATTGATGCCCAAACCTGCATGTCCACTGGAGATGGCAACACGGTCAGGGAAGTAGACAAATGCAACGATGGCAGGCACAACAGATGTGCAGGGGTGGAAGCCACAGATATGAAATTGCCAATGTAAGTAGGAAACCCATTGCCAAATACTGAACACATGACACCCTCAGATGCTGCTATTGATGACATGGATACACCACATGATAGGACACATTCCCCCTGGACCACATGGGTTCCTGCACAGTAACACTTCATAATCATGAGACCAGATATCACCATCACTGCAGCAAGGGCATGGTTAGCTGCACCAACAACATGTACATCTGAAGCATGAGCACTAGAGAAAAGAAAGTTGCTTTATTCAGCATATGTGTTGAGGCCAAACGAAGTCCTGAAAAAGAGCAAAGGCCAATGGCCAGTCCATTGTCAAAGTTCAAACAGGGTGACACTGGCAGATTTCACCCTACGCATGCCTGCACAATACCAGGGACAATCCACTAGGAGGGGCAACCGGGGGGCAGGCCAGGCACCGCAGGGACAGGATCAGGGCTCACCAGGGGGAGTCAGGGAAGGGGTGGTGGGTGCTGGAGAGCCACTGACAACTGCAGTGGAGGTGTCTGACATGGTGTGTGCCGGCACAACTGGGGGCATGACACAGATGTCGTGGGTGCCGGCACAACTGCAGTGGACCCTGCAGATGGGGTGGACAGGTCCGCCACTGCAGTGCCCAAGTCAGACAGGGCGGTAGTGGACTCCACTGCAGTGCCTACCTCCAGGGGAGGAGAATGGGGAACAGGCAAGGTGGGTTGGACAGAGGGGGGACACCCTCACCACATCAGTGGCACAGACAAGCGCAGCGGGGGTGTGGTGCTGGGAGAGCAAGTGGCAGGGGAGAAGGCCGGAGCATCTTGGGGATGGTATATCTGTGGGTGGGGGAACCTGGGGCAGGGTGTGGTGGGGGCACCTGTGCAGTGGGGGCCTGAGGGATGGAGGACGGAGACCTTGTGCCTGAGCTGCAGGGCGGTGGCGGGGTCTTGCTCTTAGCACTCCGGGGGACTTGCGGGTGGGGGCCTCAGTCCGTCTGCGCCTGGGGGAGGGTGTCCGGGGGCGAGGGGCACTCTGCTCCGTGTGGGTGGGCTTCCTCTTCCCCTGGGATGCTGGAGCAGCTTCATCGGTGGGGAAGAGGCCGAGGTCACAGAGGAAGAGCTGCTGTGACTTTGGGGTTGCAGGTGAGGCAAGGGAGGGTGCTTTGGAGGGAGAGGGAACTGAGGACTGCGCAGTGCATGTGGATGCGTGTGTGTGTTCCAGGGCCCCATCCCCTGTGAGTCTGGCTTCAGTCCCCTGAATGTGCGTGCGTGTGCGTTTTGTCATTGGCGTGTGTGTCAGTGTGCTGGATGTGTGTGTGCTGGTGTGTGCCAGTGTGTGTGTGCCTGGGATGGGTAAGGTGCTGGGGAGTGTGGATGGAGCAGAGGCAGGAGGGGTGAGGGACCGTTTGAGGAGGGACACTGCTGCCGTCAGGGAGGAGTCCATGGACCTATTGCCCCTCTGTAGGTCAGACATGCCCGATGAGATTCCCTCCATGAACGACACCAGCTGAGTCAACAGCGCGGTGTGCGCATGGAGGACACTCAGCATGGCTGTCTGCCCTACATGGAGCTGGCGAAGGAGGTACACAGACTCCTCACTCAGGGCAGCAGGGGACACAGGGGCAGGGGTGCGGTGCCTGGCCCAAAGGAGACACGCTCCCGGACATGGGAGCCTCCACGGACCTGGGGAATGGGAGCCGATGGGAGGGCGGTGGTGGTGCTGGTGGTGGCGGGGACAGCAACACTAGCTGGGGTGTGGTGGCTGCTGACACCCGCCTCCACAAGGGAGTCATCCTCCGAGTTGCTCTGGTCCTCAGCTAAGGTGGATGCTGCTGAGGACTCCTCGGTGTGGCTCCCCTCGCGCTCCGTGCCACTGGGTCCCTCCGACCACTCCTCGGCTGCTGACCCAGTCTGGCTCTCCGGCTCCTCCTGGTCCGTGGAGCTGTCCCCTTCCGTGGCCGTGGATGTATCTGCAAACAATGGGGAAACAGACAGACATCAGTCACCTGCACATAACGCACACACCACTGTGAGCACAGCACATCACAGAGCAAGCCCTGGCATCATTAGTTGTGCATTGCTAAAAGTGCACTAATTGAACAGGAGAAGTCAATTGTCAGTCTGATGCCAAGCATGGCACTCACATCCCACATGGCCTTGCACCCATCTGTCTGGTGTCTGTTGGATTGCAACACCCCAGTGTTGACACATGCACCAAGTACACAGTAGTTGGACAGTGCAGAGGACACGGTGTGGACACATCACAGCTCTTGCCACTGAGTCAGTACAGGTTTACGGATGTAAGGGATGCCCAGAGTCAAATAGGAAATGCATGTGATGCATACCAGCGACAGACACCATGATGCACCCATGTCCTGATAGCCAGCGCCACTATGGTGTGCATGTACCACATGTCACTCCCCTGCAGGATCACCAATCAGTAGACACATGCCATGGCGGAGGCATGACTGCAAAGTCATACATCACTGTCTCAGTGATGTATGACTTTGCAGCCAGACAACAACACTCTGCACTGTGTCACAATAGTAGGTCATGGGGAATGCAAGTCCTGGAGCTGCACAAGTGCACATGTACATCCCCCCACAACACATCCTCTTAACCCTCATCTGTCCAGGTCATACCTATTGGACATATGGGAGACCTGTGACACTACCCTCGGAACCTGAGCCCCTCACACTCTGCTGTGCATGGGGAACAGCTGCCTGAACTTCACATTTACATGCCCCAGTCTGCATGGGCAGCTGATCAGACACCTATGTGTCACACAAGTATCGTCTCCTATGGTCACATCTCCAGTGGCATGCTGAGCCCCTACCAAGAAACTCCACAGCA
This sequence comes from Calotriton arnoldi, assembly GCA_963921515.1. Lineage (NCBI taxonomy): Eukaryota > Metazoa > Chordata > Amphibia > Caudata > Salamandridae > Calotriton > Calotriton arnoldi. The sequence continues at coordinate 11,387 of CAWUFW010028889.1, read as the reverse complement.
GTCCTGGCGACTAATCCACAGCACACTGACACAGAGGCAGACACCTGAGGGGCAAATCACTGTGCACAATGTGTCCTCTGATACACGGGAGTGGGAGTACAGAGTGTATTGTATGGCCTGGAGTAGGCATGACTGTCCAGCCCCACATGAATGAGGGATGAGCCCTGGACTGTAGGCAGCTGGCTAAGTATGTGTGACACACGTCATATACATACTCCTGGGGCCCAAACATTGTTCCCACCCGCAGCATGGGTGTGTGCCAGGTACCCCAGCCACATGTGGTGGATCAGCTCAGCAATTGGACCACAGATCAAAGTAACACGCTGAATACATGTCAGAATACAGGCATTGTGTAAGCAATGGACCCACCCATGATGCCCACCACAGAGTCAGGGAAACAGATGCTGTCTCCCACCTTGAGTCAAGCAAACTGCAAGGACACAGTCCTAAGTGACAGAATTCCCTGCATGTAAGGGCCACACCTGGGTATCAGATGAGGAGTGGGCAGTGCACAATAGAGGGACATGGCTCCTGGACAACATGACTGCTGTACTGTGGCAGTTCAACCTGGCCCGAGGAGGGCACATAACATGTTAGACAGAGTACACAGTGCAGTCTTTGACTCACCCCTCCTTGCTGCTCTCTGGCCTTCAGCTGCCCATCCAGGTCTGGAAAGACCACCGCCAGGATCCTGAGCATGTGGGGGTCAGGGTCCGTGTTCCGCCCCTCCTGCGAGGAGGCGACAGCTTCAGCTGGACCCGTGCAATCCTCCGGGTCCAGCCCCGAAGGTCCTGCCACCTCTTTTGGCAGTTGCGGATCCGGCGCTTGTAGACCCCCACGGACCGGACAGCCCGGACGATGTCCTTCCAGATCTCATGCTTCCGATGGGCAGAAGCCTGTCAGGATGACAAAGTGATAAGGACATTACTACACATGCAACATATCCGTGCATGACACAGTTGCATATACATGTCGCAATCACAGGGGCACATGGTGTACCCAGGCAGTGCACGGCTGCCCATGGACAGTTTTCCAGAAGTCACTACATGGTATCATAGCATGGGGAGTAAAACCCTGTTCAGAAGCACTGTCACTGCACCATACCTGTCCAGTGCAAGTCACTACACACTATGGGGGTGACAACTACTCAGTGAGCCTGCTAGCCAGTGGTGTGCTGACTCTCAGCCTTGCTAGTCAGACAAAATGCACATTCAGAAAGGCAGTGCACAGAACACTCACCTGCTCCCCTGGTGTCCCATACAGCTTGCTGTACTGTGGAAGTAGGCTGTCCAGCAGGGCCTGGTTCTCTTCAAGGCTGAAGGCTGGGGCTCTCTCCACAGTACGTGCCATTGCAGGGTCCAGAGGGGCAGAGACAGCAGCAGTGCAGTGGCAGATGTCGTCCTGGAGCATGTAGTGCAGGCAAGTGGGCTCTCAGGGGAACATGCAGCAATATATATGTGCTGGAGAGGCAGATACTGTCCCTTGTGTCCAAAGTGATAGGTCCAAGTCGTTTGCATCTTCTGAATCTGGCCAATCCATGGAATAGCAGCACCAAAACACGCCCACAGCATCCTTCAAATCTTCAACTTCATGACATACATGATTTTGCAACATTGTTGTGGGTGACCAACTGATTTTCCAGCAACCGACTCGTTCGAATATTCGAAAACGCGTCCGTTGCCAGGCAAGCCCATTGTCAATGGGTGCGCACCGATCGGTCCATTGAGGTACAACGCGCACAGGGGTACAACGCGTACCCGCACACATTGAAAGCAATGGGCCGGCCGGAGGCACCGATCGGTCCATTGCAGTACAACGCGCACAGGGGTACAACGCGTACCCGCACACATTGAATGCAATGGGCCGGCCGGAGGCACCGATCGGTCCATTGCAGTACAACGCGCACAGGGTACAACGCGTACCCGCACACATTGAATGCAATGGGCCGGCCGGAGGCACCGATCGGTCCATTGAGGTACAACGCGCACAGGGGTACAACGCGTACCCGCACACATTGAAAGCAATGGGCCGGCCGGAGGCACCGATCGGTCCATTGCTGTTCAACGCGCACAGGGGTACAACGCGTACCCGCACACATTGAAAGCAATGGGCCGGCCGGAGGCACCGATCGGTCCATTGCTGTTCAACGCGCACAGGGGTACAACGCGTACCCGCACACATTGAATGCAATGGGCCGGCCGGAGGCACCGATCGGTCCATTGCAGTACAACGCATCACTGTACATGTGACTGGCATATGTCAGCATGCCTGTCTCAGATGGACATATGCCAGCCACAGATAGCTCCCAGGGAGTGAGGGGCACACCTACATCACGACAGCCTGTCCAAACCTTATCATAAGGCATGTAAGGCTGCATTTCCTATTGTGTGTATGTTGGTGTACATGTTGTCCTGTGGGTGTCACCTGTGGGCAGCCACCCCCAGGCTGTGCACGTGTTAATGGGGACAGGATCCTGGGTGTTACGTGTACGTGACCACTGTGATGTGCAACTGTTCATATCTGTGCATGTGCCATGGTCACATTTCACAGTGGTGTTTGTGTATGTCATGTCACATACCCCGTGAGTCCCATGTGGGACGGTATGTTTGAGCCAGGGTGTCCCAGTGGCACAATAGTGATGGCCCTCCACAGTCTTTGTGCATGTAGTGTTTACAATGTCTCTGATTTCATGTGCACAATGGGAGACAGTCTCCACATCCACGTTGTGTGTGCATGGACTCTGATGTTGTGCGTGTGTGTCACAGACGTCCATGGCTCTCCTGCCATGGCAAGTGTGGCCACTACCTGTGGGGGTCATGTTTGTTTTGTTGTGGTGTACACATGATACTCCAGGTGATGCCAGTGTCCATGTGGCATTACAGGGTCCCTGGGAATGTGCCTGTCGTTGAGCTGTGGTGCCTGGGGCACATCTGTCCTCACATGTCACTGGGGGGTGACTGTGACACAGCATCATGATATCCAATGGGCCAACCTGGGACAAATTGATGCCACCTGTAGGACCGTGTTGACAGATGTTGGCCATGTATGTACCATAAATGTCGTTCCGGTACTGCACACTTCATGTAGTTGTGCCTCATGATGATGTATGTTGGGATCTTGAGTGTGTTCAATGCCGCATATGTGGGGTGACTGACGATCTTGCTTACTTCTCCTCTGCACTGCAGGGCTCCTGCTGTCCATCGGCCATTCCCAGACCTGGCAACGATGGTGGAACGGGACAGCATCCGACGGTACCGCTTCACCAGGCAGCTGATTGAGGATTTTGCAGTGCAGTTGTCCCCACATTTGCAGCCTGGCCGGCCGTATCCTACAGCGCTGACCCCCAAGGTGAAGGTGATGGCAGCCCTACACTTCTTTGCCACCGGTACCTTCCAACATACTGTGGCGTCTGCTGGTGGGATGTCACAGACCATGTTCAGCCGTGTGCTCCGCGATGTTTTGGCGGCAATGTTGCTCTTCCTGAACCGGTACATCTATTTCCCTAGACTGCGACGACTCACTGACGTGAAGAGTGACTTTTATGCCCTGGGGAGGATGCCGCATGTCATTGGCTCCATTGATGGGACACATGTGGCTTTGGTACCACCACAGGCCCAGGAGCAGGCCTACAGGAACCGCAAGCACTACCACTCGGTCAATGCACTGGTGGTGTGTCTTGCAGACATGACCATCACACACGTGTGTGCCCGTTTCCCTGGTTCAGCACACGATGCCTTTGTGATGAGGAGTAGTCGCATCCCCAGGTTGATGGCACAGATGCAGAACCAGCGTGCCTGGCTTGTCGGTGTGTACTGACTTTGTGCCATTGTGTGTGATCTGATCTGTAGTATTCCGCCCACTTTTCCAAGTCAGCTGATGTGCACTTGTCTGTCCGTAGGTGACTCGGGATACCCCAACATGCCGTGGTTGCTGACACCCCTCAGGAACCCTGTGACACCTGCCCAGATGCGCTACAATGAGGCACATGGTCGGACCAGGAGAGTGATTGAGCGGACCTTTGGTCTCCTGAAGAGCCGCTTCCGCTGCCTGGACAAGACCGGAGGGTCCCTCCCATATGCCCCTGCGAAAGTGTGCAAGATTATCATCGTCTGCTGCATGCTCCACAACCTGGCAGTGCGGAAGGAGTTGCCTCTCATCCAGGATGACGATGACCAACATCCGCCACCTGTGGAGGATCCTGGCCTGGACCACGATGCCAGTGACGATGATGATGATGATGGTGATGGTGATGTCCGCACACAGCTCATCACCAACTTCTTTAGCTGAATGTGAGTATCCTGAGGTGTCATGTGAATGATGTGAGTTGGCATGATGTGTGGGTGGTGCTCTGGTGCTGTTGGAGTGTGTCCATGGGCTACTTGACAGGATGTGTGTTGCGATGTGTGGTGACAGGTGGGCTGTACTCCCCAACAGTGTTGACATGCTAACTTGGTTCTGGGTGGGTATCTTGTAACATGTATTGTGCATGAGTTTTGCTGTTCTGTCCTGTACTGCATTGCTTTTGACTGTGTGTCATTTCTGTCCTTCACAGGGTACTTTCAGATTTGTTTGGTCAACTGTGTCCACCGACGACGTGATTGCACATCCAGGCTGGTAGCTGTTGTGTCCCTACAGGTGATGTGCGCCACACCCATGGACTTCCTTCTGTCTACAGTTGTTGACTGTGTGCCCGCTACCAGGTGGGGTTACCTTGCATCTGTAGTGGTTACGGCATGTTGCTACTGTGTAATAAACCTGTGCTTCACTTAGTGATGTGCGTTGTCTGTGGTCACACATTTGACTGCCATTTGCTTACTGCACCTGTGGGCTACTTGACTACAACTGGGAATGGGTGTGGTGTCTGTGCATTGCACCGTCTTCCCTGGCAACATCAGTGTAGGCAATGAGTCAGATGGCCTAGGTGTGTATGTGTTGTGTAGCCCTGGTGGTGTGTCTCCCTCATATGTGTCACGTTGCCTGTACTCACATGCCTGTGTTGTCCTTGCTGTTGCAGTTCGCATACACTGTGTAATTTTGCAGTTCATCATCCCCATAACAGCACCCACGTTGGAATCACGACAGAGGCAAGTATGGTGTATTAGTGTGTTTATTGTGATAATAGTGCATAGGATGGATTGTGCTGTACATGAATCTTGCAATCCCAAGTTCCTAGATGAATAGAAAGTCCAGGTAGACAGGATCCCCAGTATCGGGGCCACAGTTGTCTGACACATTGTTCCAACTTGTACTCCCCATGCTATGTGTGGGAGTAGTGTTGCCATCAACAGGGTGAACAGTCTGTGCACAAAGGCGAAAATCCAGAACAGGTTCAGGCTTCCTGGGAGTTGCGCTTGGCCATCAGCCTCTCACTTTCCCCTCCTCGGACGACCCCTCTTCTTGGGGGGGGCCCTCAAGTGCAGGCTGCTGCGGTGCAGGGGACTCTCCGCCAGAGTCCTCCTCCCTCCCTGTGGCAGTTGCTGTTTGTTCGGTACCAGATGTTGTTGGCACACAGGGAGGTGTGGACTGGTTGCTGTTCATCTGGCGGAGGCATTGTAAAATGTCCCTGTGCACCGCCGTCATCTCATGTAGTACATCCCACTTGGACTCCACGCGGGTCATGTGGGAGTCCACACGTGACATGTGGGAGTCCACACGTGACATGTGTGACTCCACTTGGGACATGTGGGAGTCCAAGCGGGCATGATGGGCAGCCTGCTGCTGTTTGATGTCTCTGAGGAGCCCCACTACCTGGCTGAGCTCTCCGGTGCTGGACTGGTACGCATCAGCTATGCGTACCAGTTGTGGGTCTTCATGCACACCAGCAACGTCTGCAAGCAGCGACCTCTGTCTCCCACCCCTCCCACCACCCCTGCTGACATGTGCAGTGTGTGCAGTTGCACGCACAGATAACCCTGGTCCACCTTGGGGTTGGTGGTGGTGGTGGTGTCCATGGCCCCAGGTTGGTCCAGGGTCACTGCGCTGGTGTTGTTCCTTATTCTGTCCATGTCGGCAGGGATGGTATTCGTGGTGACAGTCGTTGGAGGGGTGGGTGCAGGGGGTGCAGCTGGTGGACCTGCTGGTGCTGCAGCTGGTGGTCCTGCTGGTGCAGCATGTTGACTTGCACCGGATGTGCCAGGTTGTTCTTCATCGTCCGAGGAGGACAGAGGCTGTACGACGCCAGTGAGCTCGGCATCCTCTTGAGCCTGGGACTGGGACTCCTCAGCGTCTGCTGCTGTGTCCCTATCATCACCTGTTTTTGGGAGACACAAACAATGTATGTCATGTTTCTGCAGGCATCAGTGGTTGACACACCTGACAGTTGTGACTGTGCCTCGGGGTGCGGGCCTGTACATTGTATTGTCCTAAGTCGTCACAGTCAGGGGTTGATATTGGTGTGGCACATTGTCCTGCATTATTTGGGCATTTCTATGTATTCTCTGGGGTGTGAACATGGTCTGCATTGATTGTGTTTGGTTGTCAGCCAGACCTACTTCCCACCCACCCACCCACCCAGTCAGTTATCCCACCATGGAACGTGCTTGCATTGCAGGGAGTGTAAGTTGTCTCTCAGGATGTCAGTCAGTGGTGTCCTGCTGTTTGTTGGTGCACAGTTGGCAGCAGGGCCTTGTGCTCCCCACAGCAGTAGCCAGTGTCAGCCATCTTGTGAGTCCTTCTCCACTCCCTGTGATGTGAGCATGGTTCAGGGTGGTGTTGATGGGACAGTTGTGGGGGTGAGCTATGTCTGTGACTACGACTCCCATCATGCTATTGCCTCCACCCCCTTCCCAGCATGTCCATGCTTCCTTCCTTTTGACTCTGCTTCCCTGTGGGGTGGGCTGGCTGTGCTGACAGGATGGCTGGGAGTGTTGTCCTGGCAGTTGTTTGGCTAAGAGTCCCAAGAGTGTCCCTGTGCTTCACACAACATAACCCAGGGTGGTGGTGCTTTGTGGGATCTTGTGTTAGGATGGAGGGCATTGCATTCTACCAGGTGGGTACTGTGGAGTTTGTGTTGGGGGGGGTGAGGGGAGGTGCTGGTGACTATAGTCAGTGCTGCAAGTCCCCCTTCCCACCCAGCCAGCCAGATATCCCACCATGGAACGTGCTTGCATTGCAGGGAGTGGAAGTTGTCTCTCAGGATGTCAGTCAGTGGTGTCCTGCTGTTTGTTGGTGCACAGTTGCCAGCAGGGCCTTGTGCTCCCCACAGCAGTAGCCAGTGTCAGCCATCTTGTGAGTCCTTCTCCACTCCCTGTGATGTGAGCATGGTTCAGGGTGGTGTTGATGGGACAGTTGTGGGGGTGAGCTATGTCTGTGACTACGACTCCCATCATGCTATTGCCTCCACCCCCTTCCCAGCATGCCCATGCTTCCTTCCTTTTGACTCTGCTTCCCTGTGGGGTGGGCTGGCTGTGCTGACAGGATGGCTGGGAGTGTTGTCCTGGCAGTTGTTTGGCTAAGAGTCCCAAGAGTGTCCCTGTGCTTCACACAACATAACCCAGGGTGGTGGTGCTTTGTGGGATCTTGTGTTAGGATGGAGGGCATTGCATTCTACCAGGTGGGTACTGTGGAGTTTGTGTTGGGGGGGGTGAGGGGAGGTGCTGGTGACTATAGTCAGTGCTGCAAGTCCCCCTTCCCACCCAGCCAGCCAGATATCCCACCATGGAACGTGCTTGCATTGCAGGGAGTGGAAGTTGTCTCTCAGGATGTCAGTCAGTGGTGTCCTGCTGTTTGTTGGTGCACAGTTGCCAGCAGGGCCTTGTGCTCCCCACAGCAGTAGCCAGTGTCAGCCATCTTGTGAGTCCTTCTCCACTCCCTGTGATGTGAGCATGGTTCAGGGTGGTGTTGATGGGACAGTTGTGGGGGTGAGCTATGTCTGTGACTACGACTCCCATCATGCTATTGCCTCCACCCCCTTCCCAGCATGCCCATGCTTCCTTCCTTTTGACTCTGCTTCCCTGTGGGGTGGGCTGGCTGTGCTGACAGGATGGCTGGGAGTGTTGTCCTGGCAGTTGTTTGGCTAAGAGTCCCAAGAGTGTCCCTGTGCTTCACACAACATAACCCAGGGTGGTGGTGCTTTGTGGGATCTTGTGTTAGGATGGAGGGCATTGCATTCTACCAGGTGGGTACTGTGGAGTTTGTGTTGGGGGGGTGAGGGGAGGTGCTGGTGACTATAGTCAGTGCTGCAAGTCCCCCTTCCCACCCAGCCAGCCAGATATCCCACCATGGAACGTGCTTGCATTGCAGGGAGTGGAAGTTGTCTCTCAGGATGTCAGTCAGTGGTGTCCTGCTGTTTGTTGGTGCACAGTTGCCAGCAGGGCCTTGTGCTCCCCACAGCAGTAGCCAGTGTCAGCCATCTTGTGAGTCCTTCTCCACTCCCTGTGATGTGAGCATGGTTCAGGGTGGTGTTGATGGGACAGTTGTGGGGGTGAGCTATGTCTGTGACTACGACTCCCATCATGCTATTGCCTCCACCCCCTTCCCAGCATGCCCATGCTTCCTTCCTTTTGACTCTGCTTCCCTGTGGGGTGGGCTGGCTGTGCTGACAGGATGGCTGGGAGTGTTGTCCTGGCAGTTGTTTGGCTAAGAGTCCCAAGAGTGTCCCTGTGCTTCACACAACATAACCCAGGGTGGTGGTGCTTTGTGGGATCTTGTGTTAGGATGGAGGGCATTGCATTCTACCAGGTGGGTACTGTGGAGTTTGTGTTGGGGGGGGGTGAGGGGAGGTGCTGGTGACTATAGTCAGTGCTGCAAGTCCCCCTTCCCACCCAGCCAGCCAGATATCCCACCATGGAACGTGCTTGCATTGCAGGGAGTGGAAGTTGTCTCTCAGGATGTCAGTCAGTGGTGTCCTGCTGTTTGTTGGTGCACAGTTGCCAGCAGGGCCTTGTGCTCCCCACAGCAGTAGCCAGTGTCAGCCATCTTGTGAGTCCTTCTCCACTCCCTGTGATGTGAGCATGGTTCAGGGTGGTGTTGATGGGACAGTTGTGGGGGTGAGCTATGTCTGTGACTACGACTCCCATCATGCTATTGCCTCCACCCCCTTCCCAGCATGCCCATGCTTCCTTCCTTTTGACTCTGCTTCCCTGTGGGGTGGGCTGGCTGTGCTGACAGGATGGCTGGGAGTGTTGTCCTGGCAGTTGTTTGGCTAAGAGTCCCAAGAGTGTCCCTGTGCTTCACACAACATAACCCAGGGTGGTGGTGCTTTGTGGGATCTTGTGTTAGGATGGAGGGCATTGCATTCTACCAGGTGGGTACTGTGGAGTTTGTGTTGGGGGGGGTGAGGGGAGGTGCTGGTGACTATAGTCAGTGCTGCAAGTCCCCCTTCCCACCCAGCCAGCCAGATATCCCACCATGGAACGTGCTTGCATTGCAGGGAGTGGAAGTTGTCTCTCAGGATGTCAGTCAGTGGTGTCCTGCTGTTTGTTGGTGCACAGTTGCCAGCAGGGCCTTGTGCTCCCCACAGCAGTAGCCAGTGTCAGCCATCTTGTGAGTCCTTCTCCACTCCCTGTGATGTGAGCATGGTTCAGGGTGGTGTTGATGGGACAGTTGTGGGGGTGAGCTATGTCTGTGACTACGACTCCCATCATGCTATTGCCTCCACCCCCTTCCCAGCATGCCCATGCTTCCTTCCTTTTGACTCTGCTTCCCTGTGGGGTGGGCTGGCTGTGCTGACAGGATGGCTGGGAGTGTTGTCCTGGCAGTTGTTTGGCTAAGAGTCCCAAGAGTGTCCCTGTGCTTCACACAACATAACCCAGGGTGGTGGTGCTTTGTGGGATCTTGTGTTAGGATGGAGGGCATTGCATTCTACCAGGTGGGTACTGTGGAGTTTGTGTTGGGGGGGGTGAGGGGAGGTGCTGGTGACTATAGTCAGTGCTGCAAGTCCCCCTTCCCACCCAGCCAGCCAGATATCCCACCATGGAACGTGCTTGCATTGCAGGGAGTGGAAGTTGTCTCTCAGGATGTCAGTCAGTGGTGTCCTGCTGTTTGTTGGTGCACAGTTGCCAGCAGGGCCTTGTGCTCCCCACAGCAGTAGCCAGTGTCAGCCATCTTGTGAGTCCTTCTCCACTCCCTGTGATGTGAGCATGGTTCAGGGTGGTGTTGATGGGACAGTTGTGGGGGGGCAATATGTGTGACTGCGACTCCCATGATGCTATTGGCTACACTGACTTGGCCAGCATACACAGAATTCCTTCCTTTGAGTGGTCTTCACTGTGTGTTGGTGTTGTTGTGGTGGCTACATGTGTGGATGTGTGTGTTAGTTCTATTTGTGCCACTGCCTAGCTGTAGTTGTGGTTGTGTTTGTACATGTGTTGGCACAGTTGGATGTGACTTTTTTGATGGCATGTGTTGTGTTTATCTGACTGACATACACATTTTGGGATGATTCTGTTCTAGTTGCTGTGTAATTGCTATGTGTGCATGGTTTGACTCTCCCCTTGACAGTGATGTGTGTGTTTTGTGGCAGTTTATTGTGTACATTTGTTGTGTACTCACCAGGCTCTGGGATGTTCTCTAGTCCATATACGCTCACTGGCGGAAGGATGGCCCGCACCTTCTCCTCCCAGGGCCTGAGGTATATTGGCTTGGCAGGAGGGCCACTGCCGGTATGTTGGCTGTTGATGTAGTCTATCTTCAGCAGGTCCCGTACCCTCCTGCGCACGTCATACCACCTGTTCTGGATGTCCGTCTTTGTGCGCCGACATGATGATTGGGCGTTCACCCTGTTGATGATCCTCTCCCACATCTTGGTTTTCTGCGACATGGGGGTCTGTTGGACCAGAGTGCCAAACAGCTGTGGCTCCACCCTGAGGATCTCGTCTACCAGGACTTCCAATTCACAATCTAGGAACTTGGGATTCTTCTTGGGGGCATGGTGATGGGTGGTGATGGTGAGTGATGTGTGTGTTGGTGTGCAGGTGAGGGTGTGTGAGTGTGTGTTTTGCTGGGTGTATGTGAGGTAGGTATTTGTTGGTGTGCTGATGGTGTGTGGCTTGTGTGAGGGGTGAGCTGTGGGTGTGTGGTTGCTTTCTCTTGGGTGCTGGCAGTGAAATGGCATTTGCAAAGGCTCATGGTAGTGATTTGTGTCCTTTATATAGGTGGAGTTGTGGGTGTGTCTTTGTTCTCTGTCCCCACCCCCCCAGTATTTATTGGCTTGGTAATTGCTTGTTTGGCCTTTTTTTGGTTGATTTTTCCTTTGTGCTGTTTGTGTATGTTGGAAACGTTCTTGTGACCGAGTCGGACCCTGCATTGGTCTCGTACGGTGTTTTCCGTTTCGTTCACGCTGTGTTTGTGCAGTTTTGTATGCTGCGTACGCGTCGGTCGCGGTGTATTGTGTTGCTTCGGCTCGGTTTTGTATGCGTGTCGGTCGTACGGCTTGTCCTCCGTCCGAC
>CAWUFW010028888.1:0-20284 GCA_963921515.1 Calotriton arnoldi | reverse complement strand
GAAACGAGCAGAATCTGAAAGAGACACGTTAGTGACAGATTCCTTACCTTAGAATATCCCCAGGCGTCAGGCTGGATCCGGAAAGTTTTGCGTAGCAGTACCCTTGCGCGTCGGTAGGCGGCGTCGTGCGGCTCCGCGTCCGTCGTCGGCGTCGTGATCGCCGGGATGACGTCGCGGGCAGTACTTAGGCGCCGCCCCTGCGCGCTGACGTCAGTTCTTCTTTTTCCGCGCCAGCAAGCGCAGATCCGGGAAGAGCAGTGCCCTGGTCACTTTTTGACCATACTTTTTGGTGATTTTTTCACTGTTTTTTCCAACTTAAAGGTGTCGTAGGGATGCCCGGCTTCAAGCGATGCGGCGCCTGTGCGCGGATGATGTCCGTCACCGACCCGCATTGGGAGTGTCTCTTCTGCCTCGGCCGAGGCCACGACACCGAGTCTTGTCCCGAATGCCAGGCCCTCAACCCGAAAGCTTTGCGAGAGCGGTCTCGAAAGCTCCTCGAGGCCCGGCATTCGGCTCCACGGAGGCCCCGGTCGCGTGAGAGGTCCAGGGGTCGCTCGTGGAGTGCACACCGGTCGTCGGCGTCGAAGTCTTCTTCGTCCGGTAAGTCTAAGCACAAGAAGTCCAAGAAGCATCGTCGCTCTCGGACTTCGCCTCGCCGGTCTCGCGACTCGGCTGAGGCCCCTCCCGGCACCGTCCCCGCCCCCGCGGCCCCGGACTTGCCTGTGGAGTCGCACCCGCCATACCCGCCCTTCCCGGGTTCGGGGGCGGATCCGGCCAAGGTACAGGAGTTCCTGTCGGCCATGGCCCGCCTCTTCGGGCCTTCAGGCCCCTCCGGTGCGCCTTCGGGCCCCGCGGGCCCTGATGGGGTTGCTCCGGCGGCCGCCGGCGGCTCCGGCCCCGGCGTCGCCCGTGCCTCCAGCCTCGATCCCGGCTCCAGCTTCGGCCCCGGCCTCGATCCCGGCTCCACAACCCCCATCGACGCCGGTCGACCTCACGACACCTCCGCCGGCGCCGATGTCTCCGGTGCCGTTCTCGCCGCCGCCCTGGGCTCCGGGCGGCGTCGTCCCCCAGTTCCTTCCGGCTCCGGACATGGACCCGGAGCGACGTCGCTCGATGCCGGCTCCGGCGCCGATGGGACCTTGGGTCCCAACTGTCCCTCCTCCTCCTTATTTTGAACCTGAGGAGGACCAGTTGGACTGGGAGGGGTCTGATGACCCTCTGACGCGCAACTGTCAGTATGATGAGGACTGGACAGAGAGTCTAGGGGAGGCCAGTGGTCTGGATACTTCCCCTGACACTGGCATGCTGTCTCCTCCCGTGGCTACGGAGGAGGGGGCCAATTTTGGTACGGTGTTGCGTAGGGCTGCTGGGGCCTTACGTCTCCAGCTCCCTACTTTGACGGTCAAGCCTAACATCTTGACAGAGGTGCTTCAGCCGGCAGCCTCCTCTGCGGAGACTGTGCTGCCGTTTAACGACGCCCTCACTGACGTTCTTTGGGCGCCTGGTCCAAGCCCAACACAGGGGCTCCTGTGGATCGGAACGTGTCACGACGCCATCGCCCTGCTCCGGGCGACCCCCTGTTTCTTTCTGTCCACCCCACTCCTGAGAGCTTGGTTGTCCAAGCCTCCGCTTCCCAAACCGCCTTCCCTACCGCTCCTCCGGATAGGGAATCCAAACGCCTGGATCAGTTTGGGAAGAAAGGCTTTTCTTCCTCCAGTGCTGGCCTGCGGTCCGTTAACACCGCTTGTCTTTTGGGCCGATATACCCACTCCCTGTGGGATTCGGTGGCGGATGTTTTGCCCCAGTGCCCTGAGGAGGTCCAGGCACTGCTTTCCCGCGCCATTGCGGAAGGAAGGGATGCGGCCAAATACACTATCCGTTGTGGCCTTGACACCGCCGACTCGCTGGGCAGGTCTATTGCAACGACGGTGGCGCTCCGACGCCACGCCTGGCTGAGAACCACTGGTTTTCAGGGGATGTCCAGAATACTCTCATGGACATGCCCTTTGATGGAGTCGGTCTTTTTGGGTCCAAAGCAGACCATGCGTTGGAGCGCTTTAAGGACTCACGGGCTACTGCCAAGTCCCTGGGCCTTTCTGCTACACGCCCTCCGCTGCCTTCTGCTTTTCGCCCCTATCGTGGCCACGGTAGGGGCGCCCTTCACGTCAGCAGCCCAGCCACCGGCCCGCGCAGCAGGCGTCTTCGCGTGGCCGAGGACGTGGATTCCGCCGTGGCGGATCGGGCAACCAGCGTGCGGGTCAGGCCACCACCTCCAACCCGTCCGCGGCCTCCAAGCCCTCCTAGTCCCTCCTTTCAGGTGCACGGCACGCCAGTAGGGGGCAGGGTCCGCCATCACCTTCCCCACTGGCGCACCATCACCTCGGACAGGTGGGTCTTGGACATTGTCCGAAGGGGCTACTCCCTCCCCTTCGAGACCACCCCCCAGCCATGCCACCTCAATTCCACCGCATGTCAGGGGATCACTTGGTGCTTCTACAGAAGGAAGTCACGGCCCTCTGACCAAGAGGGCCATCGAGCATGTTCCGACCCCAGAAGTAGGGCGTGGTTGCTACTCCCACTACTTTCTGGTGCCCAAAAAGGACAAGGAGGACATGCGTCCTATCTTGGACCTCCGGAACGTCAATCGCTTCCTCCGGAAGGAGAAGTTCAAGATGCTCACCCTAGCTCAGGTCTTGACTGCCCTCGACCCTGGAGACTGGTTGGTAGCGTTGGACTTGCAGGACGCGTATTTCCACATCCCCGTCCTGCCGGCCCACCGGCGTTACCTTCGGTTCACGGTAGGCCCCGAGCATTTTCAGTTCACCGTGCTCCCCTTTGGCCTTACCAGTGCCCCTCGGGTGTTCACGAAAGTGATGGCGGTGGTCGCAGCTCATCTGCGCCGGGCAGGGGTTTCAGTCTTCCCCTACCTCGACGACTGGCTGCTGAAGGCGGGCTCGTCCCAGGCAGTCGTCTCCCACCTCCAGACTACGGCCGAACTCCTGCACTCGCTGGGGTTCTCCATCAATGTGCCGAAGTCGCATCTGATTCCTTCTCCACAGCTCCTTTTCATCGGAGCAGTTCTGGACACGACGCAGTTTCGGGCCTATCCTCCCGAACGGCGAGTCCGGGATATTCAGGCTATGATTCCGATCTTTCGGCCTTTATCCTGGGTTTCGGTACGGATGACCCTGAGGCTGCTGGGCCTCATGGCCTCCTGCATCCTGCTGGTCAATCATGCCAGATGGCATATGCGGGCTCTGCAGTGGGACCTGAAGTTCCAGTGGGCGCAGCACCAGGGCAACCTGTCCGATCACGTCCAGATCTCGGAGGGGACTGCAAAACAGTTGCAGTGGTGGCTCTCGAACCGGCAATGGGTCATGGGCAGATCCCTCTCCTTCCCCAGCCAGAGCATACAGTTGTGACGGACGCGTCCCTTCTGGGATGGGGCGGTCACATGGGAGAGGCGGAGATCAGAGGCCTCTGGTCTCCGGCGGAGTCCCGGCTCCATATCAACCTTCTGGAGCTCCGGGCGATCCGGCTTGCACTCAAGGCATTCCTTCCCTCTGTCAAAGGGAAGGTAGTGCAGGTGTTCACAGACAACACCACCGCCATGTGGTACTGCAACAAACAGGGCGGGGTGGGGTCTTGGACCCTTTGTCAGGAGGCTCTGCGCCTCTGGACATGGCTGGAACATCAGGGCATGTTCCTGATGGTTCAACACCTGGCAGGTTCTCTGAACGCCAGGGCGGACGAACTCAGCCGCAGGTGCATGATGGATCACGAATGGCGTCTTCACTCGGAAGTGGCGCAAGGACTCTTTCTACAGTGGGGAGAGCCTTGGTTAGATCTATTCGCCACCGAAGAGAACGCGCAATGTCATCAGTTCTGCGCATTGGAATTTCCAAGGCGGCACTCGCTCGGCGACGCTTTCGTCGCGAGTGGAGTTGCGGTCTGTTGTACGCCTTTCCGCCTATACCACTTCTACCCAGAGTGTTGAAGAAGATTCGGCACGACCGGGCCCAAGTCATTCTTGTGGCTCCGGACTGGGCTCGAAGAGTTTGGTATCCCGAGCTACTCAATATGAGCATAGATCCCCCGATCCGTCTGCCTCTTCGGGAGGATCTTCTGTCGCAGCAGCAGGGGACGGTCCTCCACCCGAACCTGTCCAGTCTACACCTCCTTGCGTGGAGATTGAGCGGCGGCAGTTGATTCCTTTCGACTTGCCTCCCGAAGTTTGTGATGTGATTCTGGCAGCCAGGCGTCCCTCCACTAAGGTGGTATACGCCTGCAGGTGGAACAAATTTGTGGCATGGTGCACAGCAAAGGCTGTGGATCCCCTTTCTGCCCCTCTTTCTGAGGTCCTTCTGTTCCTTCTCTCTCTGGCCCAACAGGGTTCTGCCCTGGGTACCATCAAGGGTTATCTTTGTGCTATCTCGGCCTTCCTCAGGCTCCCTGATCAGCCCTCCCTTTTCAAGTCCCCTGTTGTTAACAGGTTCTTAAAAGGCATTACTCACCTCTTCCCTCCTGTTCCGTTTGTAATGCCTCAGTGGGACTTGAACTTGGTTCTTACCTTTTTAATGTGCGCTCCCTTTGAGCCTCTGCATAACTGTCCTCTTCGTCTTCTGACTCTGAAGACAGCCTTTCTGGTGGCCATCACCTTCGCTCGGCGGGTGAGTGAGCTCCAGGCTCTATCTTGCAAACCTCCCTTTCTGTCTGTTCATCCAGACAAGGTTGTTCTTCGGACGCGTCCGTCCTTCTTGCCAAAGGTGGTTACTGCTTTCCACATTGGGCAGACCATCACTTTGCCCACCTTCTTTCCGCCTCCGCATCCTTCCAGAGAGGAAGAGAGGCTCCACCGTCTGGACCCAAAACGTGCGCTCTCCTTCTATATCGACCGCACAAAACACTTCCGGGTGGATGACCAGCTCTTTGTTGGCTACGTGGGCGCCAAAAAGATCGGGCGGTGCACAAGAGGACCATCTCCCGCTGGGTTACCTTGTGCATCAAGACCTGCTATTCTTTGGCCAAGAAGGAGCCTCCTGTTGGGCTGCGTGCCCATTCCACCAGGGCAACGGCTGCTACCACGGCCTTGGGCCGCGGTGTTCCGCTGCCGGTTATCTGTCAGGCAGCTACGTGGGCCTCGCTGCATACGTTTACAAAGCATTACTGCCTTGACAGTCAGGTCCGGAGGGACGGCTTCTTTGGCCGTTCTGTCCTCCAGGACTTCCTTGTCTGATCTTTGTTCGCAGACCCACCACCGGGGTTGGTATTGCTGGGGTATCTATTCTAAGGTAAGGAATCTGTCACTAACGTGTCTCTTTCAGATGCACAAGTTACTAACTTGTGTAACGATATATCTGTAAGAGACAGTAGTTAGTGACAGATTCCTTACCGCCTCACCCATCCTCCCCGTTCTGCGAACTGATTTCTAGGGTTAAGGACATCCCTTTCAGGGCCCTAGTATTTTTCAGACACCTGTGTCAGCTTCTTGCATGGCTCTGCGTTCCTGGCGCGGAAAGTCGTGTACAGAACTGACGTCAGCGCGCAGGGGCGGCACCTAAGTACTGCCCGCGACGTCATCCCGGCGATCACGACGCCGACGACGGACGCGGAGCCGCACGACGCCACCTACCGACGCGCAAGGGTACTGCTACGCAAAACTTTCCGGATCCAGCCTGACGCCTGGGGATATTCTAAGGTAAGGAATCTGTCACTAACTACTGTCTCTTACAGATATATCGTTACACAAGTTAGTAACTTGTGCATTAGGGACTTTTATAAAATACTTCTTGATAAAAGCCCCGACGATTTGGAAAAAACTGAAGCATCTTGGGTTACGAAACTGGGTAACCCCGATGTGGATATTTATATGAGCCTATCCCTAACTGCAAAAATCTTCTTAGCCTCGAATCTAAAAGCTCAAATGTATAAAACGATATTTAATCTTTACTTTACCCCTGCTAAACTTTATCAGTGGGGGAAGAGGGTCGATGACAAGTGTCCTAGATGTGGGTCTGGACCTGCCACTCTGATACATATGTTGTATGGCTGTGATAAACTGGCCCTACTTAAAGAAGGCATGTTAGGCTTTTGGGAAGTATTGTTCGGTTTTAGACCAGAATTAACCCCGACCCTGCTGATTCTTGGATTTGATAGTACTTTGGGTCTCAACATCAAACAAGAATATGGTCTGTTTCTGGGGGCAGCAGTATTTAGGTTATTATTGACCACGAGATGGAAAGATACTGAGCCACCAACCTTTCATATGTGGCTGGCTAGGCTCCTCGGGATTTACAAACAAGAGATGTCCATATATGCTTGTAGAGGTAGACAGGCCAGGACTCGGGGAGGAAGATCTGGGCGCATATGGCTGAATGGTCTAGAGATGCGAGGATGAACTAGCCGAGCTTCTCCATGCACGTTAATTGATAATCCTGGGTTAACTGTAATGAAATGTTTGCTGTTTTTCCTCTCTTTTTCTTTTTTTTTTTGATTTTCCCGGGTGTAAAATTGTCTCCATTCTATATGTATGCATTTGTATTTATATTTTCCGGATGTGCCTAATAAAAAAATATTTAAAAAAAAGAATTTACCACACAACCTTAAAAATAGAAGACAATACATTAAAACATGTGTACTTACACATTTCATTGTCTGGGTCACATCTACAAGTTATTCCTTTTCTTTAACTATCGCCACTATACTTGGTACCCCCAAAATGGGATTACATCCAAATCTAAACTAAATTTACCATCAAAGAGTTGGATCTGGTAAAAAAAAAGAAATTGCAAGCACATCACAATTACTTAAAGACTGAAATGTTAAAGTAATTGAAGATTTTTGATATAAATAAGTCCTATCCTTTTGCAGATACATGATTAGGTCGACCTCGTTTTAATAGCTTCTGGTGGGAGAACGTCTCCCATCCTCCAAAAACTTCTGAGTTTGAGAAGTATTCTTTGGTATCCTTAATATATTTCAAGAATTCTCTCCCCCACTTAAGTTCACTATGTTGGTCCTCCAACCAACAGATTTGTGATGACTTCAACACTTCATCTCCCAAACACCACATATTACAGTAAAAAAAATAGATAGCTGCCATATGTGACCATGCTAATAAGTTAATTTTACAACATGCACTTTGGATCATTGTTCCTTTTGACAAGCCAAATACTCTTTTCAAACAGCTACTTTTTACTGGATCTAAAATATTTTTTTATAAATGTAATTTCAGAGCCAATAAGTGCTAGCAATGGAATGTTGTGCAAAAATGCTTTAACTAAAGCGGTATTAGATAACCCTTTGTATGTCTTAACAAACTTCTTAAGAGAAGCTGACTGTAAAAGTGCCCTTGCTTTAATAACTCTGACACTTATGTATTTATAAATTCTCACTTCTTCTAATTTTCCCTTATCTAAAAACCTTGTAAAATGTGTTACCTATTTATCAAATACTAAAACTTTTGTTTTTCCCTATTTATTTTTATATGATTTTCCTTACAATAATCGTTTAAAATATATATTTTTTTCTGGAGGCTCCTTGGGGTATAATCTAGTAAAATCAAATTGTCTGCATACATTAGACATGATGTATTGGACAATCCCATCTTGCATGAAAAGGAGCTAGAAACATCAATTGAGCTTGGTAAATCAGCCACATATAAGCTAAAATGAATTGGAGCTAGGACACATCCCTGGTGCAGTCCATTATTAATATATATCTTTTTACTAAGGCAGCCAGAGGAGTCTGTTTCAACTTGAGTCCAATTCGAGGTATGAAGAGCTTAGATTAGGTACAACAAGCTTGTTCTACCGGTAGAAGATTGTTTACAGAAGTCTATTCCTCCAATTTTCTCAACAGTACTTTAGAGAAAACCTTTGCAGAAACATCTAAAAGGCTGACAAGGCTATATTTGGCTTCCATCCCTCTTCTTCATTAATGGTTTAATAATAGACCCCTTCCGGGATTTCTACTGTCCACTGAAATACAACTATTACATTTTCCGCCCAGCATTCATTTTTCATCTTTATTATGGCTGCAGGTATGTTATCAGGTCCAGTGGCCCTACTTAAATTGAGCGATAACATTATATTTTCATTGTTTTCTGGGAAAGAAACTCAATTGACTTAGAATCCTTTACGTAGTTCAGTTTTAGGATACCAATTGGGGCATAAAGATGTTGTAAATGTAAGTCCTAAGCATCTTCTGGTATCATGTGGGATGCAGACACAGCATGTGTACTACATATATCATTTACCATTTGGGGCAACATCTTATTTCATCTCTAGTTATAGAAGGACTCTTTCTTACTTTTAATAAGATCCCTTTACTGTTTTTTCAATTTGCTTATCCCAGCAGAATTTACGGACCTTATACCTCTTCTGAGAACTAACTGACGTTTACGCAATGTTCTCTTAAGCTTTCTACAGTCATTGTCAAACCACCCCAGCGATGGTTTTCTGGATAGCGTAATCCCATTGTTCCTAAATGTGCTAGCCTGAAACTGTATGCACGCAATTGCTTCCTCCATAATGCTCTATATTAAGATCATTGAAAAGACTGGAAACCTCATAGGGTACAAACACATAGGGGCCGATTCCGATTCGGGCCGGAAATCTCTCCGACCGAGCCGGACCCGGAGAGATTTCCGACCGAATCGGACCCGTGCAGCCCGACCGAACAAGTACGATGCGTCCGTATGCTATCGTACTCGAGTCGGTCGGACTCCCATTGAAGTCAATGGGAGCCGGTCGTACAAGGCGTACGCGGGCTCCCATTGCCTCAATGGGTGCGAGGTGAACAAGGGCTCCCCCTACAGCGGGTACGCGGCGAAGCGACTCGCGCCGTACACGCACAGGTAGGGGGACCCATGGGTCCCCCTGTGTGCGACTCGCGCGGCTACACGTACAGGGGGTCCGACACGGACCCCCGAGCACGGCTCCGACTGCTCTTTCGAGCCGGATGGCGCGTGTCGGTCGGACTGCTCGCGGCGCGCATCGTACTTACCCGGCCGGGAACGTCTCCATTGCGCGGTGCGAGTCGTGTCCGAGCGAGTCGGTCGGTGCGGTTCGACCCGGGAACGAGTCGGTCGGAGTGGTTGGGACGCCCGAACGAGTCGGTCGGCGATTTCGCATCGTACTCGCTCGTCCGGACGCGCGTACGAATCGGTCGGGAAACAGGGCTCCGAATCGGATCCGGTAAAGCCGAATCCGATTCGGAGCCCTACCGGCCGAGATCGGAATCGGCCCAATAGTCTATTGGGCCTTGATAAGATTCTGTTGGGAACGTCTTTCCGACCGGCTTGTCTGATTAAAAATGCCCATTTAAACTTACTGAACCATTTCTAATGAGCCAATCACACATAGCATTTGAATCATTAGAGCATGGCACTATTGGCAATACAGCATTTGGGGTAGTGCGCAGCTCAAGAATATCAGATAATACTCCATAAACCTTCATTTGATCCATTTTTACATTAAAATCACCCGCAATAATCAGTATTCCCTCCGGGTATTCTTCCCTTAGCTCTTGTAGATGAAGGTCAAGACTTTCCAGAAAAGTTATCAACCTTTGTTTTAACTCTTTATGAAGATATTCATTTACCAATATTAACTTTACTTTATCCTCTGGGGCAACTTGCACTTCAGCAATTGTGGTTTATACCCACTCACTTTCCCAATCAATTTCCCGCCCATTGCTTATGATTTGTGTGGAAATCAACGTAAGGAGACCCTACATAATCTCCCTTCTACATGGGCGTGCCCTGGTTCCCTAACACAAACGAAACAATTAATATTCAGGTTTTCTCCCAACCACATCTCCAGCAGAAGAAAAATATGGTAATAGCATGATACACGCTCGAAGTCCCCAGTGTTGTACAGTTTTGTAAACCATGTATATTCTAACTGCAGAATCTTAGATTGTGAGAAAATTCCTAAACCACTGCAGGAGCTAGGGTTCAAGCCACATTCATCATCAACAAGGTCATACAGGCAATGACAATGGTTGGTTAACTCTAACCTACTTTGTTGGACCTCATATGGGATTTCATTGTTTGCAAAAACGATGTGTAAATTTCTGTTATTAAATTGTGAACCTCATTTATCCTGATGTATACCTCTAAAATTTAGGATGTCTGTTTCTGCATGATGCCATACATGCACCTGATTTCTTGCTAAACCACTAGGGTGTGTTAGAGCCCCAACCTCATGATATTTTTGAACATATACTTCAGGTTCCAAGTCTATACTGATAAGCCCATCTTATTCAGATCCTTTTCTGCTTTGCTTAGTAGGTTTCCAATCAGACGAGATGAACATTCCACTATTGTAACTTCTCTCCCTTCCTCTGTATCCTTAAACCCCGCAACTTTTAAATCAAATGAACTGATGTCAATTAAACTTGGAATTTACAACTATAGCAACTCTGACATATTCAGAGGACAAAGCTTTTTATCCTTTTCTGATGATATAAAAAAAATAGGTTATGTTGGCTACATCCTTCTGGGACCTGTTTGATAAAAAAAAAAATTACATTCTGATTTTTAGAGACTTTAGCTGACAGCTGCTTTCCCTTTAATTTCTGAATATTTTCCATATCACACTTAGGTTTCTTGCCTTCCTGCTTATTAATTAAGCTCTTTCTAGACCTATGTCCCATAGAATTATTTCAGTTTTCCTGATTATTTAACTTACTATTCATTACACAATTATGCTTTGGCTCACTCACTTTTTTCCTTGTGTTCCTAGGTGAAATACTGAGAGTTGGTATTCCTTTTAGATTTCTATACGCCTGCCGACATAACTTCTTTTGGTATCTCCAATAAGTGAGGTTGTAGTTTGAGGACAATTTTAGGAACCCCACCTATGATAAAATCATCATTTAGCTAACGTTAAGCGACAAGGTATATAAACTGACCCAATTCCCTCTCCCTGCACTATAGGGGGAGCTGCTGCATCACAATGACTCTCAAAGGAAGGGTCTCCCGCCTCAACCACATTTCCTATCCCACAAGATTGATCCTCTACCGAGGCCTCACCTGCAGATCTTAATAGTGACAACAAACAAAAGTTCACTTTTGGTAAATTCCCAGTTCTATTCTGTAAGAGGTGTAATTGTGTCAGTTGATTTTGATTTACCACTACCAATGCTCCTAGAATGCCTTTCAGAATCCCTTGCATAAGCAATAGAACATCTAATAAAGCTGATGGAGTTGTAGAGTTCAGATTCAGCGAGGATAATGGTATGATGTATCTATTTTGCGGCAATTGATCACTAGATACATTGCCCCAGCTGCAAACATTTGCTGACTTCTCATCCCCGAATTGTCACAGCTATATTACTTATTGACCCAAATGTATCCTGCTGGATTATTTGCTGTAAACAATGGGAAGGCGAGAGTCTTGGTTCCATTAAACCCTTCAATGGACTAGATGAATCAGAAGCATCCAAGTCACATATATCATGCTGACCGATGTGCTTTGTATTGGTATTGTCCTGGGTACTCCATCCACCAGCTTCTGCCTTCGTATCATCCCCATCACAGTTATTTGCTAATTTTTCCCCTTTTGCAGAGAGAAAACGCTTTGTTAGAAATTTCCTATTTGAGTTTGATAATCGAGATCTATTATGCAGATCATTTAAATAACCTATATTATATTCCACTCCACAACCTGTATTTGTTATTGGCTCTTTGTATGTTGTTTTATAGCTTTCACTTTTATCTGTTGGACATTACTGGTTTTATTTGACCTGAGCAAGCGTGTTAAACTTTGAACTTTTTCCATTTTATAATTGATACTTAAAAGTATGAAGAGGAATATTCAAACTGCTACAAGTCACACCAAAGCTACCTTCAACAAAGGGTAGATGCTGACCCACCCTATAATACTGCTACACCTCCCACATCCCAAGGTCATCCGAGGCAGACTATCTACCTTAGAGCCACTCAGGAGGTGAGAGGATATGAGCACTTACTACCTTAAAGGTGAAAGCCCTTCCATTGAGGGGACACAATCACTATGGCTGCTTACATAGCGCTCAGCTTTCACAGAATACCTCTGTTGGACTTGGCACTTTTTGCAGGGTCATCCCTGAACTTTTTGCCTTCCTCCTGTATTCTTTCTGACCTGTTTTTGTTGGTTTTATGACTCTGTGCACTTTACCACTGCTAATCAGTGCTAAAGTGCATATGCTCTCTTTGTAAAGTGATGTAATGGATTAGTGACTCCATGATTGGCTTATTTGGTTTACTTGTCAGACCCTAGTACAGTGCACCGTGTGTGCCCAGGGCCTGTAAATTAAAAATGCTGCTGGTGGGCTTGCAACGCTGATTGTGCCATCCACTGGAGCAGCTTGTAAACTATGGCTCAGGCCTGCCATTGCAGAGCCTGTGTGCAGTCTGGTACTGCCATGTCGACTTGGCAAGTGCACCCACTTACCAGTCCCCAAACCTTCCCTTTTCTGCATGTTAGTCACCCCTAAAGTAGGCCTGCGGGCAGGGTGCATTGTATGTAAGAGGTAGGACATGCCCTGATGTGTGTGGCATGTCCTGATAGTGAATTACAGCCATTTTCGTGTTTCACTATTACAAGGCTACCTGCTCCCATAGGCCAGAATGGGCAGTTTGATTATAACATCTTATAATCCTAACTGATCCAGGGAACATGGTAGAAAAACAAATTTAGTATGCCTGAACTCAGAATGATAAAATACATCTTTTAGTGAAGTTGGTTTTAACATTCTGTGTTTGAAAATACCACTTTTAGAAAGTAGGTATTTTCTTGCCTAACCATCCAGCCTGCCTCTGCTAGGTTGTTGATTGTATGTCTGGTTTTGTGAGTGACAGGGGCTGGGTGACTCCAGGAGACAGGGTGAGTCAGCACTAGGCTGAATAGACCTATCTGCATGAGGAGTGGTGGGAGGAGTAGCACCTGGGCCTGAATAGGGCTGTGCCTGCCTTCCACAATGCTGGCTCCACCTCCTGTGGTGCGTCTGATGACCCTGGCCCACACTGACAAAGGAAGAAGTTGTGCACTGGCAGAATGTACCCAGAACTGGTTTGGACTAGGTACAGGACCCTCTGCCTTCAGAGGACAAAGGATTTGCTAGTATAAATACTGGGGCCCAGACCCCAAGACTTTAGATCACTTCTGGGAATCAAGACGAACCTTTGCTGAGGAGAAGAACCAGGAAGCTGAAGGAGGAGACTACCCCTATGCTGCGTGTTGTTGGGGTTGGCCTGCAGTGGTTACTTTATTGCCAAAGAAAGGAGAAAAGGACTAAGTGTGCTTTCATCATCTTGAAGAGGATCTCCAAGGGCTTGAACATTGAGCTTGCCTCCTGCCTGAAGTCTCAGGGATACAAGACTTCACCCCCAGCTCCCCTCCTGAATTCCCTTCCTGGGAATTGAAGTGCCTACTGCTGTTGGGCCTTCTCAGAGACTGCGTGTTGCTGGGAGCTGGAAGCGCGACGCAACGAAGAGGAAGCGTGTCGCCGCTGCAGCAGCTGTCGTCGCATCGCAGAGTAAGCGTGCCGCCGCTGTTGCATCACCAAAGCGCACCGCATCACCGGAGAAGCGTGCCGCCGCAGCAGTTGTCGTCGCATCGCGGAGTAAGCATGCCGCCGCTGCCGCTGTTGCCATCGCATCACCGAAGCGCCTCGCATCACCGGAGAAGCGTGCCGCCGCCACAGAGGATGCCGACGCATCACCGGAGAAGCATGTCGCAGGGCCTGTCGCGGCTCAGAAGATCGCCGAGTCGCCGCACGGCCGTCGGGCGTGCACGCATCCCATCTACATTGTCGCACCGTAAGCAAGATGCCATTTTCTCGCATCGCACCGGATCATCATCGCATCGGAACCGGGCCGCAGTAAGAAACCGACGCATCCTCCTTTCTGCGTGTAAGGAATCAAAGCATCACCTTCCCTGCGACCCTTTTGTTTGTTTTGCGTTACGCATCCAAAGGTACATTGAGAGTAAAGTGTCGCATTTATCATCTTTATTGAACTGAACTATTTTCTACCATTTGACAGTCATATTTTTCATAGTGTATTGTGGATTATTGTCGTTTTGGGTCTTGTGTTAAGTCTATAAAAAAATACTTATTTTTATACTACAACCTGTGTGGTGTCCATCTGTAGTGTTGTCACTGGGTTACTGTATGTGTTCACAAATGCTTTACACACTGCCTCTGAGATAAGCCTGCCTGCTCGTGCCAAGCTACCAAGGGGGTGAGCAGGGGTTATTTTAGTAGTGTATACCCCTTACCCTGACTAGAAGCAAGGGTCCCTATTTGGACAAAGGTACCTACCTCTGCCAACTAGAGACCCCCAGTTCTAACAACCTCCTATCACCAGGGGAAGTTGTAGGAGCAGTTGGACTCCCAAACAATTTTCAACTCACACTCAGTGCCATACATTGGGCACCAGGGCAAAGTGCCTTAACTGTAACTTCTGGGAATAACCTCCCCTACACCCTCAACTTAAACATAACACACTCCTACATCCAATAAATGCATGAGACTCATTTTGGGTGGGGAAGGGCAGCTTGCTAAACACAATTCAGAGCCTCTGTAGCAAGAGTGGCCACCCAGCATAGTGTCCCGTCTTTCCAAGGTCCACCAAGGAAGCAGAGCCTCCCTATTACAGGTATATGTCACCCCTAACTCCTCAAGCAATTCCTCAATGCCAAAAAGGAACCACTTTATACAGATTGTTGCTTACTGGGAGAAAATACCATAGATAACCATACATTTCCACCTCACCTCAGCGCGACAGAGCCAAACCATAGCCGCTTCTCTCATTCCCCTGTGAGCTTGCCAAATGGAAATACCCTGTAACAAGGGTATACTTGGACTGCCTCTGAACTGTACTTACTTTACTTAAGGCTCCCCTTTTTCTGTTTTTTTTTATGTTACTACTTCTCTTTCCCTTTTAAATACTGGTTTTTCTAGTTTTGTTTGCACACTCCCCGTCCTCTCTTTTTTGCTGATTCTTAGCCTTGGATTCTTGTGTCCCTTGATCTGCTTTCATTGTTCCAATCTTGTCCTCATTTGTTGTAGTTTTCCTGTCCTGGATTTCAGTATTCTGATATCTGCAGGCTTTGTATTCAACCTTGTCCCTTTACTTGGAATCCAGTCTCGCTCTTTTTCCCTGAGCCCTATTCCTGTTTCAAGTGTTCCTTGCCCTATTCCCTTTTTGCTCTCCTGTGGTTGTGTTGACATCTTGAATATTATTACTGAGGGTGCCAGTGAGATTCAGAGGCTTGACACATCTTGCACAGAGGCTCACCCAGCATTGTTCTTCCATAGGACTGATGAGTGTCTTCTTAGACTTTGTAAGATTAACTGCTCCTTGGTTTCTTGTGAGATCTTTTCCCCTCAGTGAGAGAGCACTTTCTAGGGAGCATACAAACTATAATTTATGATAGCTTGTCTATTGTTATTCTGTTGTACCATCACATTCCTTCTTGATTGTTTGTTGCTCAGTATATGCTTTGTGGGCCTAATTTTGTCTTTGCAGGCATTGCCCAGTTCAGGTCCAGTGGTCCATAAGAACTTGTTCCAGTGCAGAGCTTGTGTCATGTCCTTCTTCCTGCCTTGCAGGTACTGTCTGATGTATACTAAACTTTTCCTTGCTGAGAACAAGTTCTTCTTGTTTATTAGTCTAGTCAGAGAAACAATTTTAAAAGACTTAGGGGCCGATTCCGATCGAAGGCGCACCTAACAACATTCGGTCGGGAAAAAAGCCATGCGAATGCCTGTTTCCCGACCGAACCACACATCATTCCGAACGAGCAAGTACGATGCGCACAACAGCATAGATTCCGACCCAGTCGTACTCACCCAATCCAGGTCCTGTTCCCCGACCGAGCCGGATCCGTAAACGCAGAATCGAGTCGCACGGAAGCCAAAATGCAGCCCCGTCCGGCCGGACAAGTACAATGTGCTTCTCGTACGCGCCCGAACCCGTCGCTACGCACGGCACGTCAAACCATCCGGGAGAGGCGCACATAAGCTCCGATTCGCGCCACAACACGATCCACGGCTACGAGACGAACACGCCAGCGACGAGGACGATGCGAAGCAACGAGAAAGACGAACGAGACGAACCAACCATGAATCCCATCGTGCCGATCCTACCAATATTCTACATCTACTACCGGAACAGGCACGGACGCGTACGGCGCAGAAGGTAAGTCAGACACCAACCACAAAAACAAACTACACGTACCCGACATATCACACACACACAGAGGGATGCAGAAATTACTTACACCAGCAACAGCAGCACCATAGGGGCGGGATGGCCATCACCAATGCCACATATACACATAGGGGCCCGGATGCCTACCACTACTACCACCTCTACCCAGGGGGTGCCAGATGCCTACCACTACTACCACCTCTACCCAGGGGTGCCAGATGCCTACCACTACTACCACCTCTACCCAGGGGGTGCCAGATGCCTACCACTACTACCACCTCTACCCACGGGGGGCTGGATGCCTGTCACTACTACCACCCTTACCCAGGGGGTACCAGATGCCTGTCACTACTACCACCCTACCCAGGGGTGCCAGATGCCTACCACTACTACCACCTCTACCCAGGGGTGCCAGATGCCTACCACTACTACCACCTCTACCCAGGGGTGCCAGATGCCTACCACTACTACCACCTCTACCCATGGGGGCTGGATGCCTGTCACTACTACCACCCTTACCCATGGGGGCTGGATGCCTGTCACTACTACCACCCTTACCCAGGGGTGCCAGATGCCTACCACTACTACCACCCTTACCCAGGGGTGCCAGATGCCTACCACTACTACCACCCTTACCCAGGGGTGCCAGATGCCTGCCACTACTACCACCTCTACCCAGGGGTGCCAGATGCCTACCACTACTACCACCTCTACCCATGGGGGGCTGGATGCCTACCACTACTACCACCCTTACCCAGGGGGTGCCATATGCCTGTCACTACTACCACCCCTACCCAGGGGGTGTCAGATGCCTACCACTACTACCAACTCTACCCAGGGGGTGCCAGATGCCTACCACCACTACCACCTCTACCCATGGGGGGCTGAATGCCTGTCACTACTACCACCCTTACCCATGGGGGGCTGGATGCCTGTCACTACTACCACCCTTACCCAGGGGTGCCAGATGCCTACCACTACTACCACCCTTACCCAGGGGTGCCAGATGCCTACCACTACTACCACCCTTACCCAGGGGTGCCAGATGCCTACCACTACTACCACCTCTACCCAGGGGTGCCAGATGCCTACCACTACTACCACCTCTACCCATGGGGGCTGGATGCCTACCACTACTACCACCCTTACCCAGGGGTGCCAGATGCCTGTCACTACTACCACCCCTACCCAGGGGGTGTCAGATGCCTACCAATACTACCACCTCTACCCAGGGGTGCCAGATGCCTACCACTACTACCACCTCTAACCAGGGGGTGCCAGATGCCTACCACTACTACCACCTCTACCCATGGGGGGCTGGATGCCTGTGACTACTACCACCCTTACCCATGGGGGGCTGGATGTCTGTCACTACTACTACCCTTACCCAGGGGGTGCCAGATGCCTACCACTACTACCACCCTTACCCAGGGGGTGCCAGATGCCTACCACTACTACCACCTCTACCCAGGGGGTGCCAGATGCCTACCACTACTACCACCTCTACCCATGGGGGGCTGGATGCCTGTCACTACTACCACCCTTACCAAGGGGTGCCAGATGCCTACCACTACTACCACCCTTACCCAGGGGTGCCAGATGCCCTACCACTACTACCACCCTTACCCAGGGGGTGCCAGATGCCTACCACTACTACCACCTCTACCCAGGGGTGCCAGATGCCTACCACTACTACCACCTCTACCCAGGGGTGCCAGATGCCTACCACTACTACCACCTCTACCCATGGGGGGCTGGATGCCTACCACTACTACCACCCTTACCCAGGGGGTGCCAGATGCCTGTCACTACTACCACCCCTACCCAGGGGTGTCAGATGCCTACCACTACTACCACCTCTACCCAGGGGTGCCAGATGCCTACCACTACTACCACCTCTGCCCAGGGGGCTGGATGCCTGTCACTACTACCACCCTTACCCATGGGGGGCTGGATGCCTGTCACTACTACCACCCTTACCCAGGGGGTGCCAGATGCCTACCACTACTACCACCCTTACCCAGGGGTGCCAGATGCCTACCACTACTACCACCCTTACCCAGGGGTGCCAGATGCCTACCACTGCCACCACCTCTGCAGGGGTGCCAGATGCCTACCACTACTACCACCTCTACCCAGGGGTGCCAGATGCCTACCACTACTACCACCTCTACCACATGGGGGTGCCAGATGCCTACCATACTACCACCCCTACCATGGGGGCTGGATGCCTACCACTACTACCACCCTTACCCAGGGAGTGCCAGATGCCTGTCACTACTACCACCCCTACCCAGGGGTGTCAGATGCCTACCACTACTACCACCTCTACCCAGGGGGTGCCAGATGCCTACCACTACTACCACCTCTACCCATGGGGGCTGGATGCCTGTCACTACAACCACCCTTACCCAGGGGTGCCAGATGCCTACCACTACTACCACCCTTACCCAGGGGGTGCCAGATGCCTACCACTACTACCACCTCTACCCATGAGGGGCCGGATGCCTACCACTACTACCACCCTTACCCAGGGGGTGCCAGATGCCTACCACTACTACCACCCTTACCCAGGGGGTGCCAGATGCCTACCACTACTACCACCTCTACCCATGGGGGGCTGGATGCCTACCACCAACAACACCCCCACTCACAGGATGGCTAATACATGACACAACAAGCACACACCAACATAAAGCATGCAACATAAAGACATCCCCCAACACCATGACAAGCGTGTGTAGACTGTGTCAAATGCCTACAACACTGAACATGACTTTGAACATACAATGTGACCCCCTATCACATGTGCCACACATAAATGTGTGTGGCCCCCACAATGCAAGCAGGCCATGACCATTGTGGCAATGGGGTCCAAACCCCCATCATCACAGTGACCAAAATGTAAGTGTGGGGTCCATAGCTGAAGCACATTTTGAACATTGTGGCAATGGGGTCCATACCCCCATCATCACAGTGACCAAAATGTAAGTGTGGGGTCCATAGCTGAAGCACATTTTGAACATTGTGGCAATGGGGTCCAAACCCCCATCATCACAGTGACCAAAATGTAAGTGTGGGGTCCATAGCTGAAGCACATTTTGAACATTGTGGCAATGGGGTCCAAACCCCCATCACCACAGTGACCAAAATGTAAGTGTGGGGTCCATAGCTGAAGCACATTTTGAACATTGTGGCAATGGGGTCCATACCCCCATCATCACAGTGACCAAAATGTAAGTGTGGGGTCCATAGCTGAAGCACATTTTGAACATTGTGGCAATGGGGTCCAAACCCCCATCATCACAGTGACCAAAATGTAAGTGTGGGGTCCATAGCTGAAGCACATTTTGAACATTGTGGCAATGGGGTCCATACCCCCATCATCACAGTGACCAAAATGTAAGTGTGGGGTCCATAGCTGAAGCACATTTTGAACATTGTGGCAATGGGGTCCAAACACCCATCATCACAGTGACCACAATTTAAGTTTTGACAAAGAAAAAGCTGCAACTGCCAAACTGCATGGATGATTCCTGGTCACAGAACAACAAACACATCAGTGGCAAAGTAGTGCTTGTGTCCCATAGCAACATAGATTGGGGGAGGCAAACACTGCAGTGCAAATAAGACATACCTTTGGCCATGTGCAGACAAACATCACCCATGGGGCTGACACTGTCAACATTCATCAATGACACAATGACAGAAGTGACCATCAGAATGCAGACCCACATATTTGCACCAATGGGCACACAAATGCAGATACCCTATGGAGACTGTAGATGTGAGGTGAACAGATACCATACCATGGCAGCAATGGGACACACAAACAATGATCATTGTGCTGACTGATGACCTAGGAGTCCCAGGGACAGCAGGGGAAACACACCAAACAACATACAGCCAATGGCACAGTAAAGATATGCCAATGCAGTGGTGCAGATGCACAAACACAAACAGGCAGACCCACACTGCACATCAAACACAACAGGTGAGGGGGGTTACCAGTGTCCCCAGGCAACCACACAACACATGAGGAGGCCTGAATACCAATTACACAGATGTTCATACAGTGCC
>CAWUFW010028887.1:0-20286 GCA_963921515.1 Calotriton arnoldi | reverse complement strand
GCACATGGCCACTGGTCTCAGATCGGTTTCGGGTTTCACCCTCTTCAGCCAGGATAGCTTGATTCCAGTGGCACAGTGAGCCCAGGACCCACGTCTGGGCATACCTGGCGCACTTAGGGCGAGAAAGCAAAAGACACACAATTGATGGACGGAATGCAGAACAAATCAAAACATTCACCCCCAGTCAAGAGATCTGGGTTAAATCCAACATTCTTTTGCTCACTATGCCACCCCAGTTTAGACCTGGCCATATGCAAATCAGTCTTGACCCTGTGCCTCATGGGAACAGTCCAGCCCGAACTGCCAAGCCAGGTCCTCCCTGGACCGGAAACAAGCATCCTAGGACCGGTTTCAGGGTTTCACCCCTCTTCAGCCAGGATAGCTTGATTCCAGTGGCACAGTGAGCCCAGGACCCACGTCTGGGCATACCTGGCGCACTTAGGGCGAGAAAGCAAAAGACACACAATTGATGGACGGAATGCAGAACAAATCAAAACATTCACCCCCAGTCAAGAGATCTGGGTTAAATCCATCATTCTTTTGCTCACTATGCCACCCCAGTTTAGACATGGCCATATGCAAATCAGTCTTGACCGTGTGCCTCATGGGAACAGTCCAGCCCGAACTGCCAAGCCAGGTCCTCCCTGGACCGGAAACAAGCATCCTAGGACCGGTTTCGGGGTTTCACCCCTCTTCAGCCAGGATAGCTTGATTCCAGTGGCACAGTGAGCCCAGGACCCACGTCTGGGCATACCTGGCGCACTTAGGGCGAGAAAGCAAAAGACACACAATTGATGGACGGAATGCAGAACAAATCAAAACATTCACCCCCAGTCAAGAGATCTGGGTTAAATCCATCATTCTTTTGCTCACTATGCCACCCCAGTTTAGACCTGGCCATATGCAAATCAGTCTTGACCCTGTGCCTCATGGGAACAGTCCAGCCCGAACTGCCAAGCCAGGTCCTCCCTGGACCGGAAACAAGCATCCTAGGACCGGTTTCGGGGTTTCACCTCTTCAGCCAGGATAGCTTGATTCCAGTGGCACAGTGAGCCCAGGACCCACGTCTGGGCATACCTGGCGCACTTAGGGCGAGAAAGCAAAAGACACACAATTGATGGACGGAATGCAGAACAAATCAAAACATTCACCCCCAGTCAAGAGATCTGGGTTAAATCCATCATTCTTTTGCTCACTATGCCACCCCAGTTTAGACCTGGCCATATGCAAATCAGTCTTGACCCTGTGCCTCATGGGAACAGTCCAGCCCGAACTGCCAAGCCAGGTCCTCCCTGGACCGGAACAAGCATCCTAGGACCGGTTTCGGGTTTCACCCCTCTTCAGCCAGGATAGCTTGATTCCAGTGGCACAGTGAGCCCAGGACCCACGTCTGGGCATACCTGGCGCACTTAGGGCGAGAAAGCAAAAGACACACAATTGATGGACGGAATGCAGAACAAATCAAAACATTCACCCCCAGTCAAGAGATCTGGGTTAAATCCATCATTCTTTTGCTCACTATGCCACCCCAGTTTAGACCTGGCCATATGCAAATCAGTCTTGACCCTGTGCCTCATGGGAACAGTCCAGCCCGAACTGCCAAGCCAGGTCCTCCCTGGACTCGGAAACAAGCATCCTAGGACTCGGTTTCGGGGTTTCACCCCTCTTCAGCCAGGATAGCTTGGATTCCAGTGGCACAGTGAGCCCAGGACCCACGTCTGGGCATACCTGGCGCACTTAGGGCGAGAAAGCAAAAGACACACAATTGATGGACGGAATGCAGAACAAATCAAAACATTCACCCCCAGTCAAGAGATCTGGGTTAAATCCATCATTCTTTTGCTCACTATGCCACCCCAGTTTAGATCCTGGCCATATGCAAATCAGTCTTGACCCTGTGCCTCATGGGAACAGTCCAGCCCGAACTGCCAAGCCAGGTCCTCCCTGGACCGGAAACAAGCATCCTAGGACCGGTTTCGGGGTTTCACCCCTCTTCAGCCAGGATAGCTTGATTCCAGTGGCACAGTGAGCCCAGGACCCACGTCTGGGCATACCTGGCGCACTTAGGGCGAGAAAGCAAAAGACACACAATTGATGGATGGAATGCAGAACAAATCAAAACATTCACCCCCAGTCAAGAGATCTGGGTTAAATCCATCATTCTTTTGCTCACTATGCCACCCCAGTTTAGACCTGGCCATATGCAAATCAGTCTTGACCCTGTGCCTCATGGGAACAGTCCAGCCCGAACTGCCAAGCCAGGTCCTCCCTGGACCGGAAACAAGCATCCTAGGACCGGTTTCGGGGTTTCACCCCTCTTCAGCCAGGATAGCTTGATTCCAGTGGCACAGTGAGCCCAGGACCCACTTCTGGGCATACCTGGCGCACTTAGGGCGAGAAAGCAAAAGACACACAATTGATGGACGGAATGCAGAACAAATCAAAACATTCACCCCCAGTCAAGAGATCTGGGTTAAATCCAACATTCTTTTGCTCACTATGCCACCCCAGTTTAGACCTGGCCATATGCAAATCAGTCTTGACCCTGTGCCTCATGGGAACAGTCCAGCCCGAACTGCCAAGCCAGGTCCTCCCTGGACCGGAAACAAGCATCCTAGGACCGGTTTCAGGGTTTCACCCTCTTCAGCCAGGATAGCTTGATTCCAGTGGCACAGTGAGCCCAGGACCCACGTCTGGGCATACCTGGCGCACTTAGGGCGAGAAAGCAAAAGACACACAATTGATGGACGGAATGCAGAACAAATCAAAACATTCACCCCCAGTCAAGAGATCTGGGTTAAATCCATCATTCTTTTGCTCACTATGCCACCCCAGTTTAGACCTGGCCATATGCAAATCAGTCTTGACCCTGTGCCTCATGGGAACAGTCCAGCCCGAACTGCCAAGCCAGGTCCTCCCTGGACCGGAAACAAGCATCCTAGGACCGGTTTCGGGGTTTCACCCCTCTTCAGCCAGGATAGCTTGATTCCAGTGGCACAGTGAGCCCAGGACCCACGTCTGGGCATACCTGGCGCACTTAGGCGAGAAAGCAAAAGACACACAATTGATGGACGGAATGCAGAACAAATCAAAACATTCACCCCCAGTCAAGAGATCTGGGTTAAATCCATCATTCTTTTGCTCACTATGCCACCCCAGTTTAGACCTGGCCATATGCAAATCAGTCTTGACCCTGTGCCTCATGGGAACAGTCCAGCCCGAACTGCCAAGCCAGGTCCTCCCTGGACCGGAAACAAGCATCCTAGGACCGGTTTCGGGGTTTCACCCTCTTCAGCCAGGATAGCTTGATTCCAGTGGCACAGTGAGCCCAGGACCCACGTCTGGGCATACCTGGCGCACTTAGGGCGAGAAAGCAAAAGACACACAATTGATGGACGGAATGCAGAACAAATCAAAACATTCACCCCCAGTCAAGAGATCTGGGTTAAATCCATCATTCTTTTGCTCACTATGCCACCCCAGTTTAGACCTGGCCATATGCAAATCAGTCTTGACCCTGTGCCTCATGGGAACAGTCCAGCCCGAACTGCCAAGCCAGGTCCTCCCTGGACCGGAAACAAGCATCCTAGGACCGGTTTCAGGGTTTCACCCCTCTTCAGCCAGGATAGCTTGATTCCAGTGGCACAGTGAGCCCAGGACCCACGTCTGGGCATACCTGGCGCACTTAGGGCGAGAAAGCAAAAGACACACAATTGATGGACGGAATGCAGAACAAATCAAAACATTCACCCCCAGTCAAGAGATCTGGGTTAAATCCATCATTCTTTTGCTCACTATGCCACCCCAGTTTAGACCTGGCCATATGCAAATCAGTCTTGACCCTGTGCCTCATGGGAACAGTCCAGCCCGAACTGCCAAGCCAGGTCCTCCTGGACCGGAAACAAGCATCCTAGGACCGGTTTCGGGGTTTCACCCCTCTTCAGCCAGGATAGCTTGATTCCAGTGGCACAGTGAGCCCAGGACCCACGTCTGGGCATACCTGGCGCACTTAGGGCGAGAAAGCAAAAGACACACAATTGATGGACGGAATGCAGAACAAATCAAAACATTCACCCCCAGTCAAGAGATCTGGGTTAAATCCATCATTCTTTTGCTCACTATGCCACCCCAGTTTAGACCTGGCCATATGCAAATCAGTCTTGACCCTGTGCCTCATGGGAACAGTCCAGCCCGAACTGCCAAGCCAGGTCCTCCCTGGACCGGAAACAAGCATCCTAGGACCGGCTTCGGGGTTTCACCCTCTTCAGCCAGGATAGCTTGATTCCAGTGGCACAGTGAGCCCAGGACCCACGTCTGGGCATACCTGGCGCACTTAGGGCGAGAAAGCAAAAGACACACAATTGATGGACGGAATGCAGAACAAATCAAAACATTCACCCCCAGTCAAGAGATCTGGGTTAAATCCATCATTCTTTTGCTCACTATGCCACCCCAGTTTAGACCTGGCCATATGCAAATCAGTCTTGACCCTGTGCCTCATGGGAACAGTCCAGCCCGAACTGCCAAGCCAGGTCCTCCCTGGACCGGAACAAAGCATCCTAGGACCGGTTTCGGGGTTTCACCCTCTTCAGCCAGGATAGCTTGATTCCAGTGGCACAGTGAGCCCAGGACCCACGTCTGGGCATACCTGGCGCACTTAGGGCGAGAAAGCAAAAGACACACAATTGATGGATGGAATGCAGAACAAATCAAAACATTCACCCCCAGTCAAGAGAGCTGGGTTAAATCCATCATTCTTTTGCTCACTATGCCACCCCAGTTTAGACCTGGCCATATGCAAATCAGTCTTGACCCTGTGCCTCATGGGAACAGTCCAGCCCGAACTGCCAAGCCAGGTCCTCCCTGGACCGGAACAAAGCATCCTAGGACCGGTTTCGGGGTTTCACCCCTCTTCAGCCAGGATAGCTTGATTCCAGTGGCACAGTGAGCCCAGGACCCACGTCTGGGCATACCTGGCGCACTTAGGGCGAGAAAGCAAAAGACACACAATTGATGGACGGAATGCAGAACAAATCAAAACATTCACCCCCAGTCAAGAGATCTGGGTTAAATCCATCATTCTTTTGCTCACTATGCCACCCCAGTTTAGACCTGGCCATATGCAAATCAGTCTTGACCCTGTGCCTCATGGGAACAGTCCAGCCCGAACTGCCAAGCCAGGTCCTCCCTGGACCGGAAACAAGCATCCTAGGACCGGTTTCGGGGTTTCACCCCTCTTCAGCCAGGATAGCTTGATTCCAGTGGCACAGTGAGCCCAGGACCCACGTCTGGGCATACCTGGCGCACTTAGGGCGAGAAAGCAAAAGACACACAATTGATGGACGGAATGCAGAACAAATCAAAACATTCACCCCCAGTCAAGAGATCTGGGTTAAATCCATCATTCTTTTGCTCACTATGCCACCCCAGTTTAGACCTGGCCATATGCAAATCAGTCTTGTCCCTGTGCCTCCTGGGAAAAGTCCAGCCCGAACTGCCAAGCCAGGTCCTCCCTGGACCGGAAACAAGCATCCTAGGACCGGTTTCGGGGTTTCACCCCTCTTCAGCCAGGATAGCTTGATTCCAGTGGCACAGTGAGCCCAGGACCCACGTCTGGGCATACCTGGCGCACTTAGGGCGAGAAAGCAAAAGACACACAATTGATGGACGGAATGCAGAACAAATCAAAACATTCACCCCCAGTCAAGAGATCTGGGTTAAATCCATCATTCTTTTGCTCACTATGCCACCCCAGTTTAGACCTGGCCATATGCAAATCAGTCTTGACCCTGTGCCTCATGGGAACAGTCCAGCCCGAACTGCCAAGCCAGGTCCTCCCTGGACTCGGAAACAAGCATCCTAGGACCGGTTTCGGGGTTTCACCCCTCTTCAGCCAGGATAGCTTGATTCCAGTGGCACAGTGAGCCCAGGACCCA
This sequence comes from Calotriton arnoldi, assembly GCA_963921515.1. Taxonomy (NCBI): domain Eukaryota; kingdom Metazoa; phylum Chordata; class Amphibia; order Caudata; family Salamandridae; genus Calotriton; species Calotriton arnoldi. The sequence continues at coordinate 14,350 of CAWUFW010028887.1, read as the reverse complement.
CGTCTGGGCATACCTGGCGCACTTAGGGCGAGAAAGCAAAAGCACACACAATTGATGGACGGAATGCAGAACAAATCAAAACATTCACCCCCAGTCAAGAGATCTGGGTTAAATCCATCATTCTTTTGCTCACTATGCCACCCCAGTTTAGACCTGGCCATATGCAAATCAGTCTTGACCCTGTGCCTCATGGGAACAGTCCAGCCCGAACTGCCAAGCCAGGTCCTCCCTGGACCGGAAACAAGCATCCTAGGGACCGGTTTCGGGGTTTCACCCCTCTTCAGCCAGGATAACTTGATTCCAGTGGCACAGTGAGCCCAGGACCCACGTCTGGGCATACCTGGCGCACTTAGGGCGAGAAAGCAAAAGACACACAATTGTTTCTGTCTATAGCTTCCTTTTCCTTATCCTGAAGTATCCTATTAACTGGGGATTATGCAGTACTTGCGGTACCAATGGTGTCTTTAACAGTGGTGCACTTGGGGTGCATCCACTTGTCCCTTCCTGATATGGTGGCGGGTTCTTTAATATTTCTTCCATAAATTCGTCTTCGGAATCTCCAAATCCTGTCAAATGTTTTGTTTTCTCTGTGCATTTGCTCCCTAACGATTCTTCTGCCATTAATATTGGATACAAACCTTCTGTAAGCATCGCTCTTCTCCACTGTTTCATTTGACCGTCTCTTGACTCATTTTGGTATCTAGGGAAAAATCCCCGATAACCCCTACTACTTCTTGCTTGGTCCCGTTCGAATGCCTCGGTTTCCCACTCTTCTAAGGCTTCGTATTGAGTTAATCTAGGTCTGGGTTCTAAATCATTCATCCTCAATCTTAAATTTTGAAGAATTCTCCCATTGAAAGTACCATTCTCTGGGAATGCCAATATTCCATCACTTTTGGTATATTCTATCCAGTTTTCTAACCATACGCAAAGTATGATAACCTCTTTCCATCATCATGAATGAAGCGGGCGTTTTTGCTGGTGGAATGATAATTCCTTCTCTAGTTTTGATGGGTTTATCCTTTTTAATATAATTCTTAACCTTTTGTAGAAATGTCATCTTTCTATTTTCTCCATACATTTTGGGTAAATATCTATGTATCGAATTATATTCTGCAAACCCTAGGGAATCTCCTGTCTGGACGAGTTCCTATCAAAGTCGGATGACACGTGTTTCAACATATAATTTTCACTGTCCACTAAGATTTCGATTTCTATGCTGACAACCAATTAAATTCCAGCTAACATTTGTCTCTGAACCAATCCTAGCACGGCCTTTCAGTGACGTCTTTTCTGACGACACCCTCCTTTACAATCTGCGCTTCTCTGTCCCTCGCTGTTTCGACCAATCCCAGCGCAACACCTGTGACGTAAATACTACTCCTGACTACTGACCCCTCCTTTACAAGAGTCGTTCTACGCCCGCGGTTTCAACCAATCCCAGCGCGGCGTTTTGTGACGTCAGCTTCCTCTCCGGCAGCTGACCCTCCCTTTACAAAATCGTACGCAAAACTTTATTTTCTTTATACTTCTTAAAATTCAGTAACAACATAAAACATTCGCTATCGTGCCAGTTTCCGCTAACTTGAAAAGGATAGTTTCTCTCACACTTAGTAAAACCTTTCCGTTTACTAAACATACACTTACGAGTGCAAACCCTTCCGTTTACTCTTTCACGTAAGCTTCAGAAATACCTGCTACTTCTTCAATGTTACCCTTTCTAGGTGATATAACATCAAATTTTTACCAGCATATTCCTTTTGCTATTACTCACACTCAGATTCCCTAACAAGTACTGATAGCCCTGCTTAACTTTTCAGTACTATTTCTGCCTGACAGATAACCTCACTGCAGTATGGTTTCCACTCACCATCCGCTATTCAATTTTCCCCGGGAATTCTGGACAACATAAAACAAACTTTGAACAAACGGATGTTAGTTTATAAAAATAAAATTCTCATTACCCAATTAACAAAATACAACCATCCTCTGATAACCAGAAAACTGATCCAGCGGGTTACTAGCAACGAGCATTCATACACAAAATACTCACTTGGGCCCATACATTCATACTTACGCTAGCAATTTCCGCTGGTGGGTCCAGTTGTACTCTTTATCAAATCCCTGCTACCAATTACTTTTCTGATTTGAAGAGTAATGACTTACCAATGGACCTTTTGCTAATTGGGAAGTTTAAAATGAGTGACATTCAATACAATTCATAATTCCTGAAATAATCACTGTCAGGAAGTTTCAAAAATGTTTATCTAAAGATTTAGCAGAGTAAAATACAGAGCCACATGATACTTAATCGTATATTAAGGATGAAGCATAATAATCAATTATCGATCAATGACGGTCCCTCAGAAAGAAGAAGATAGAGACAGCAGCACAGTTGCATTTATATTTACCTAAAGGTGCGAGAAATCAAACCCCTTGGCCAAGGAGTTGGAAAGGTAGGACCCAGGAAGGATGAAGAGCAAAGACCTCCGGACCAGGTTCGGGACAGGACAGGTGACCTCTCTACCAACGACGCCTGCGTCGTTCCCCTCTCTGATACTTCGCTTCTCCTCGATTTCGCCCGTGTCTTCCTTCTAATGGACTCCGCCGCCCCCTCTGCAGGACCTCTCTGGACAGCGATTCAATCTGCAATCGATCAGCTCGTCATGGATCTCGAACCTCGAACTAACTAATTAGCTAATACTATATCTATTATACCCTTCTACGCCCATGTACCTCCCCTTAATGTTTCAGAATTATGGGCCCACTACTTCTGATTGGACGGGGACAGGGGGTTGATCCTCACACCATGTCGATTTAGTTCAATTTCTTTAAGCCCATTGTCTTTAAAATACCGCCCATCACAATTAATACATTGGCTTTATTTCCCACTTGTTTCTCATTGATTCAGCAACAACTTTTATATACAATTGTATCGAGTGCAGGTACATTTCGGGTGAACTTGTGAACCAGGCTTCGCGACCTTGGAGAGCTTCCAAGTTGACTTCATCGCATTCTCTGGTCAGCCTTTCAGGGCGCATGTGCAGAATCAAATGTCTCTCGAGCTGCAGTTCAACCAACCCAGGCCCAATTTACGAACTAATAAAAAGTCAAAGAAGAAAATATTAAAATCACAATATAAATGATCTCACTGTATACCCACTTTGTCTACTCTATTCCCATTTATTTATAAATCTATCCCGCATTAATAGCGTTAGAATACCACAGTTTAATTGTAACATGTGCGCAAGCTGCAGCACGTGAAAACATTAAGCAGCCATTTTAATACACACTGCGCAGAAGCAAGGATTTCCCTCCAAGCAAAGAAAGATGTCACACCATGTGATATGGTTGACACATGCGCAATAAGTTTCCCGCGCTTTAGCGGCCATTTTAGATTTAGACATGCGTTATTTGTTAGATTAAACACATAGGCAAGCTTCTTTCTACTTGTATTCGTGTGTGCATTTTGTTATTATAGACATTACAAAGTTTAATAAATTAATACTGTGAGAAGATTGCTTTCTGAGCAAGTCTCATTGTGAGTCCTTGCTCCATCACTTGTCCCTCCTGGGAAGAGCAGCCTTATTTAAAATGCTTGCACTCCCTAGATTTTTATACGTGCTCCAAAATTGCCCATTCCCGATTGCTGACACCTATTTCACTGCTGTAGAGGGAGAGGTCCGTACTTTGTTATGGGATGGCAGGGCACCTCGCATTGCCCTCCGTAAACTGACAAAGGGGTGGTACGATGGAGGGATCGCTCTTCCTGACCTACGCTTATACTATTGGGCCACACAACTAGTGGCCACAAACCACTGGATTTATGGTTCCCCGTCAAATCCAGCCTTTCACCTGGAGAGCTACCAAACTGGGAGGGAGGGCTATCTGGGTGCCCTCTATGCTAAGGTTCGGAAGGGCCGGTACCTTGGACCTATGTCGCTGACGGTGACCATCTGGCACCAAGCAACTAAACGTTTAGGATGGGCAGACACACTCACGAAATCCACACCGCTTTGGTCCACACAGAAATTGGGACTACTTTGCCACCACGCGGGTTTCGATAAATGGGACACTATCGGGATAATGAACATTGGCGACCTGATACACCAGGGCAAACACCTCACCTTTAAAGAGCTGCAAGCCAAACACAAACTTGCATCAGGGGGAAATTTTTCGATATATACAGATTAGGCACGCTCTTTTGACTAATATCCCTGATATGTCCTCCATACCAGACTCTTCTCCTCTGGAAGACCGCCTACTATCTGAACCGCTCCTAACAAAAGCTGTATCCTGCACGTATCGCAAGCTCTGTAATAACCTACCTGATTCCTTCCAGACCCTCCGTGACCGATCGCAGGTAGACGTAGGGCCCATAGACGACGAGGATTGGCAGACCGCACTAATGTCCCCATGGCAACGGCGATAAATCATCGCTTTCGTCTCATCCAACTAAAAATCCTACATCGCTCATACCTTTCTGGGGTACTTCTTGCTAAAATAGGCAGCAGGGCGACCACACTATGCCTCAGAGGATGTGGTCAAGATGGCACTTTTTATCATGTCCTGTGGGACTGCCCCGAGATACGCCCTCTATGGAATAATGCAACAAAAAAGATGAAGGACACACTGGCCAAGCAAGTCAATTTGACACCACGGTTGGGGATCCTGAACATATGGGAGGCTACAGATCTGACGGAAATAGAACAACAATGGGTGGCATTGGGGTACCTATTAGTAAAGAGAGCTATAGCAATGTTGTGGGGTTCCAACACACGGCCTTTAACGGTCGGATGGATGGCGGAAATGGATCGCTGCATGATAGCAGAGAAGGAGGTCTATAAACTGCGAGGCTGCCCTAAAAAATGGGATCGGAAATGGGGGGATGGAACGCGTTTAGGGGCGAGATTTGTACATCACCAACAGATGATATGGCAATGCATAGAAGGACAGAACAGTAAATCTCCTGGTTGCCGATAATGTGTAGCATGTGATTGTAAATACACTGTACCTCCTTATTGATTTGTACTACGATTTTATAATGATGACTCTGTGATTTGATTTAATAAAAAGTTAAAAAAACAAACAAAAACAAAACCGTAAAGGTTCAAGCTTGAACAACCAACAGAAAAAATTAGGTGCTTCCTAAAATACAGTGTGATATACATCCCCAACACCACGGACAACTCTGATGGTAGGTGTAAGTGTACTATGGGCACGCACAAGTACTACTCAAGAGATCCACTGAAGTACCAGCTTATAGTTGGTGGTGCCATGTTGCAGGGATTCTGCTGGGAAGCTGATCTGTGCCTTTGGATAACAGGACGTCAGAATGTAGAGACTGAGTATCTGTACCATGTCAGTACCTGTAGGCCCAAATCTGACTAGCTCACAGTACCTCACCTGAACTCATAACCTTTACAGAGTAGCAGGTGATTTGGGCAAATCTAGAACATGAACCTCTAGTCCCCAAGGGAACCCTGGAAACAGATCATCACCTTTCGGTTCTCGCTCATGCATGTCCATAGTAAACAAAAGAAAGAGACATAGGCCGTTTACACTATATTTATTGAAACTATCGTAGTCTATTTTGAAACGTGTGCTGCGATAAGTAAAAAAATACAATTGAGCAACGTAATCACCATTACTAGCAGACTGTATACAATGAACAACCCAAACTCGGCAACTAATATATCTGTCTAAGCCTACCCTCACTATGTGTGCACAGAGATATATTAGTGTTATCTGGGATTAGCAAAGGACTCCATACCTGGTGTGTGTATTTAGCTGGTCCGCTTCATAGGTGTAAACTCAGCTTACATAAGACTGCTGCCTCCGTTCTAGGACCGGTCTCTCTGCTGAATTCTTCTCTCTGCCCCCATAGGGGGCAAGACACAGTTTATATGATAAGAACTACTGTGTTAGGAATCTGCAGCTGTGCTACCGTGTTATGTCTAAAAACGTTAGGAGATGTTGCTGACCAGGCACAAGCAAACAGTACGCCATATTGTTTGACCTTGTATGAAATGTTCAGACTGAATCCCAAGAAGAGTCACTGAATAACAAATAATACGTACAGTGTATTTCTAAAATAAAATAATGTCACAAAAACAAATATATTATGTGTGGCTGTGCAAAGCAGTGGCAGGCTAAAACAACTAATACGGGAAACTAAGGGAGAACCAAAGTGGTCCCAAAAGATAAATTATTACACTTGGTTGGTTCCTATCTCCCTTTTTAAAGATGGGTCCTATTATGGATTCCCTCCATTACTTTGGCAAATTTCCCTTTATTGCAACTTGGAGAACATTAGTAATTAATGATGGCCACCGGGCAGTATTCTGCCTAAAAATATAAATAGGGACGCGATCCGGCCTGGGTGCTTTACCAGCGGGGCATTTTAGTATAGCTCTTGGCTTGACATGTCAATGATCTCAATCATGTTGCTTAAACTGAGGGCACTGTCAGGGTTAAAGATACGGGGATTTGTAAGGACAGTCTGGGTCAAGCTTACTCTCTGGCTCAAACACCTTAGTAAAATGATTTACCCGCTGATCAGAGGAGATGTGACGCTCTATTTTTGGCATGTTGTACTTAGGTGAAGTATGGTCAATAAACAATTTCCCAAAAGCCTTACTATCCCAAGTTTGGGTCACTGCTTCTATGTCTTCCCAAGCCGCCCTTCCTATTTCTTCCTCATGCTGCTCCAATACCACCTTATAGGTGTGTCTAGCAATTCTAATGGCCTCTCTGTTATGTAGTGAAGTTTTTATAACAGAGCTAAGGTGTCTATGGGCAGCCAAGCATGCAGTATTAAACCATCTGTAAGTAGGGGTGGCCTTTGCGGATTTGTTGGGTGTCAATATACTAGAGATCGACTGGCAGATCTCTTCAAAGCTACTCAATACTTTCCCTAGATGGGCATCAGCTGATAAACAAGTACTAACCGTGTCTTTATTCTCTATTATAAGTTCAGTGACAAATTTTGTTGGATCAACTTTGTCCCATTTGATTCATACTCCCTTGTTTGAGGAATAGTTTAGATTGTGGATCTCATTAGTATCTTTGTTCCAATGCAGGTAATAATTGAAGCTAATTAACAGAGGGTTGTGTTCGGTTGCACAATTGGTCAAATACATAGAGTCTGTAATAAAAGATACAAGGTCTGAGGATAAGAGTATAAAGTCAATTATACTGCCATTCCCATTACCTATAAATGTTGGAAAGTGGGCAGTTTCTTCCTGAGAGAAACCTGAATAGAATAACAGTTTGTTATTAATTATAAGTCGATTCAGTGCCTCCCCGTAGGGGGTATGAATAAAGTGTGAGGTGTCTTTGCATAGCCAGTCCATAACGCTGAATACAGGTTGACCGCTATGGTGGCATCACATAATATTAAAATCTCCAGCACAGACGATATCTGTATATCTTGGACTTCTCCTGAAAAAATCTGATAAAAAACACATCTAGATCCTCAATTGCATGAACAGGTTTGCTCAGTAAAAATATTATGATAAAAGTTAATAAATAGCATATCAGTGAAACCTAGAAAGGATAAGCACAGAGTTTGAAAACAGGGAGAGCTGTTCAACGCTTCAAGATTGATATTTGGAATTTAAAGGGAAACCAACACTGCCAGGCCCCCTTAGGGCAGACTACTGGCTAAAGATATATATATATAATTAAAAATAGATTATTGTTGTGCTAGCCCTCTCCTCCGATTGCCCTTTTGGGGCACTAAAGACATACCTGCTTCATTAAGGAAATACATATCACTTTCTCTACTGCTGATGAAGAGGAGGATTGCAATTAGTTTGAGTAGGAGACCTAGTCCCAAGGTAGAAACATGGATCAAGGACTAGATCTTCTGTAGTGGATCTGCAGATACTTGCACCTCACTACTACCCACACAGGCACAACCACATAACATCTAGTACCCTTTAAGAGAATATTTATGAGCAGAAATCCAGACACAGACAACTTGGCAGAGATGAGCTGATTGATCATGGCATAGGGAGAGACAAAGTGTAAGAAATTGGGTTACTGGTTGAGGTGGGTGAAACCCTTCCCAAGCAGCAATCACAGTTCTTCTCAGGATGAAGTCACAAGCACACCCTAAATTAACATGTGCTCAACCCTCGGGCAGCTCGGCACAGAGCAGTCAGGCTTAACTCATAGGGAATGTGTAAAGTGTTTGTGCAACACCTCAAACAGTAACACAGCAAAAACACACCACAAAAGCAGTATTAGAAAAATAGAGTGATTTTTAATAAAGACCAAAATGACAAAAATCCAATTAGTAGAAACGGAGATATTGAATTTGAAAGTTTTTAGAGAAAATAGCGTCAAGAGGCGTAAAGCACCTACTGTGGATATCTGGTTGCACTGAACCGGGACAGAGTCACAAGTTCAGGCCGACTGCGATGGAGCTTGGGCCGGCTACATGGACCCAGTTAGGCCCACTGAATAGAGTACCTTAAATCCTGGTTGGCAGAGCGGATGGCGGATCTGCGTCAAAGATGCATCTTCACAGCCGAAGTGATATGTAAGTTCCAAGATGCAGCGAGGCTGCGGTGCAAGGTCCTTTCGCGTCAATGTCGAGGATCCCGTTGACGGGGCTTGCAATGCGAAGTCGGGTGTCGAGGATGCGGTGCCCAGTCGGGGCGATGCGTAGGTACCATAGAGCTGTGAGGCTGCGATGCGGAGTCCCCCATCTTTATCGAGGCTGCTGTTGATGAGAGATGTGAGAGCCTTTGCGAGGATGCGTCGCACAGCAGCGGTTCTGAAAGCAATGTGGGCTGTGCCAGAGATGCAAGTCTTTGCGATGGGTTCAATCCACGCAGCAGCCTTGATGCGTCAGTTCTGCTCAGGGTTGCACTGCACAGCAGAGGAGATTCATCAGTTCCATTGGATCCACAGAAGCTGGTAAGCACCTTAAGCCCACTTCCAAGTGTTCAGGACTGGGGTGGCACCACTTGGCAGGGTACAGGTGCAGATGCAAGGTGGTTTGAAAGCCTGTTATGTCCCTGAGGCTTCAGTTCAGTAAGGCAGCTACCTAGCCCATGGTCCAGTCCTTCTCATCCAGTCAAGAGGGCAGCAGGCAGTAGGTCAGCAGAGCAGGAGCACAGCAAAGCAGGAATCCAGCAAAGTGCAGTACAGCAGAGTGACAGTCCTTCAGCATCACAGAAGACCTTCTTCTGGCAGAGTATCCACAGGTCCAGAAATGTACTGAAGTGATGGTTTCTGAGGCCCTTCTTTTATACACAGTTGTGCCTTTGAAGTGGGAGAAGCTTCTAGAGGCCTGCCTTTGAAGAGTACATATGCCCTGCCTTCCTTGCCCTGGCTCCAGACTAACTACAGGGGTTATGCTGCCCTTTATGTGGAGGCAGGACTCAGCCTATTCAGGTGTAAGTGAGGCTGGGCACAGCTCCTTCCTCCCATTCTGCCACTGATGGCCCATCCAGTCACACCTAAGCTCCCATTGTGTGTGGCTCTCTAGGAGGCTACACAAAGCCCAACTGTCAACTACACACAGTCATATGACGAGATACAGGCTGCAAGCACCAAATGGCTAAGGAATTGTAATTTAAAATCCGACTTCATCATAAGTTAGGATTTTAAATTGGGATTCCAGAGACACCAAAAATGAATCAGTTATCCCACCCCATTTGGTAATTACACTTATAAAATGTAATAAGGCAAATTCAATATTATCTTATGGGAGAGATAGGTCTTGCAGTAGTGAAAAATGAATTTAAGAGTTCTTCACTAGCAGGATATGTAAAACTTAAAAGTATGTGTCCAACGTTTTAAATACGTTGCATTTTGCCCTCTGGCCTTTCCAAAGCCTACTCTAGGGGTGACTTGTGTGTATTTAAAAGGAAGGTTTGGGCCTGGCAAAAGGTTTGGACTGTGGGTACGGACATTGGATAATTATACGCTATGTGTTCTATAACAACTTACCCCTGAGGAAGGGCGGATATACGGCCGAAATGCATTGGGTTTTTTAATATACATCAACGTCATGCGATGAGGAAGGGAGAACCCCCTCATGTTGTGCTGAAAAGCCCGAATAGGTGTTTGTTGAAAATGTTTGAATACTGGATTTGTTTGAAATGGAATGATACATGGAGTGAAAACTGAATAATAAAATGGATGAACTATGGAGAAAATTGTTGGAATTCATGATTTCTTGGCAGCTGTGCATCATGGAATGGAACCTGATGAGGAACCTGATGAGGCTCCAATTTGACTCTAATAGAATCAGTGCGCAAGGACGGAACGCACTCCAAGGTCGCACGCTCAACATTCAAAAGCCTTTGAGCTTTCAGGAATGCACAGAACGTTGAAATTAGGTGTGCATTCAACCACTCTTTGATGATGTGATATACATTTTTCCGTCCACCATGGCAGTCTGCACCCTCGGATTAAGATTTCTGGTTTAAGCAAAAAAGTTAAGGAAGGTCACGACTGAGGAGGTTCTCATTTCCAGCATGGTCTGGCGCACTGAGAACATTGGAAGCCCCCACTTTGGAAGATTGATGCACATTGCTATTGTCGGACAAAAGTGATTATTGAAGAACTTGACAATGTTTATGTATTAGCACGGCATCTTTGGACAGGCATATTCATGTGTTTGATTAACTGCGGTGTATTTTGATGCAATTGTCATTTTCTGATGTTTTTGTTATGTAAATACGCACTTTGTATTTTGTTTGAATATGCTTTCTAAATACCTGTTTTCAAACATCTTTTTTTAAACACCATGTTTAGCATGATACACTGCTTTGGAGACACATGGAGCAGGCTATAGGGTTTTGTTTAGTTCTATGCTTTCACTTGTCAGGTGATGCGTTTTAATCACGTGGGATGGTTTAAATACACCAGAGACGTTGGAGCTAGTCTAATTAAGTTATTCATATTGGTGAATCGATGAGGCGTGACGTGCACTTGGTTGAAGGTAATTTTTTGTTTGCGAGGGTATGGGTTTTAAATCACTTTGGTTATACGTGCAGGGAGGATTCAGCGTAACTAATTTAACTTTTTTGTTTGAGGAGGTGGTTTGTGAAACACACTATGTTTTTTAGGCACGGGCACAGAATTGCATGTTCTATTTTTATCATCAAGCAGTCAGCACGGTATTTTTTGGTCTAGATTTTTGCATTTTAATTCGTTTATGTGATTTCTATTTTATTACATTTTATTTCAGGTAAAAGGTTGTATGACGATTGGGTGAACATCACAATTGAGCAAACGTGCAGCAAGCAACAACAACATAATCTAACTGTGGGTATGGACATTGGGTAATTATACGTTATGTGTTCTATTACAGCTACCCCTGAGGAAGGGCAGATATACGCCCGAAATGCATTGGGTTTTTTAATATACATCAACGTCATGCGATGAGGAAGGGGGAACCCCCTCATGTTGTGCTGAAAACCCTGGATAGGCGTTTGTTGAAAATGTTTGAATACTGGATTTGTTTGAAATGGAATGATACATGGAGTGAAAACTGAAAAATAAAATGGATGAACTATGGCGAAAATTGTTGGAATTCATGATTTCTTGGCAGCTGTGTATCCTGGAATGGAACCTGATGAGGCTCCAATTTGACTCTAAAAGGTTTATGTTGCCAGGTCGAAATGTTAGTTTAAACTGCACACAGGCAGACCTGAGACATGTTTCAATGGCTAAAGTGGGTGGCACAACCAGTGCTGCAGGTCCACTAGTAGCATTGAATTTACAGGCCTTGGATACATGTAATTCCACTTTACTAGGGACTTATAAGTAAATTAAATATGCCAATTGGGGATAAGTCAATATCGCCATGTTTTAAGAAGTGAGCACATGCACGTTTGCACTGGTTAGCCATGGTAAAGTGCTCAGAGTCTTTAAGGCCAGCAAAAACGAGGTCAGAAAAATGGATGAGGGTAAAAGGCAAAACATTTGGGGGTGGCCTTGCAGAGAGGGCTAGATCCAACACAAAGTTGTATCCAGATCACAATTAATTACTTCTCATTTATCAAAAAGACTACACCACGTGCCTACAGGCCAGTGCTCTAGTGCTTGGGATTCAATAAATGCATCAAAACCCCCTGCTCCAGTATCATACACTGCCAGCATATCCAAGCACATGTAGCAGGAATGTTATTGTTATGACCTGTATCCGACACATCTCTATGCAGTATTATTCAGGTAAGTACTGATTGGTGTAAGATAATGTTGTTAATGTAATGGTAATATATTGAACCGTATAAACAAAGATATATTAAAAAAACATATTCCTCTGCTTTTACAACTAGTTGGGGTGCAGAGCAACATGGAGACCGCTGGAGGCAGGGATGTGAGGTGGAAAGCAGCACATTGGTGAGAGAGCAAGAAAACACATGTACTCATGTGTGGTCCTCTAAGGGAAATAAATAGTTCCCTGATGTGAGCCATGGAAAGATACATGTCAACCAATCAAATGATTGGTAAAAAAGCTGTGCTCCAGGTACGGGACAAACACAAGAAGAGGAAGAATAGCCATCAATTAAGAAGCTAGCGATTGAGATTGAAAAGAAAGCCATTGAATGCTAAGAGAATGAGATGACCCAAAGCCCACTGTAAGTATTGGCATTGTACACAATAGGTCTTCGACAACATGGAGCTAAAAGCTGTTTGTAGGTGAGACCTAAAAATTAGAGGGAACATGCATCTTGAATTGGCTGTGGAATAAATGCTGAAACTAAAATGCAGTGATCTCACAGGATTGCTGTTATTTTTTGAACCGTAAACATTTATGTAATTAAAACGAGATCGCACATTTTACCGACGTAGATGGAGGTTTATGGACAGTTATACTGTAACGGAACCCTCAGGCTCCGTAGCGTCACTACAATGAAAGCAGGCGGCCCTAAAATGTTGTGCCCATGAAGCAGGAACCATTTTACGCCAAAGCCTTGAGCACCACTAGACTAGGGCATAAGAATATTCCTTTTCACAAGAAATGAGATCCAAGTGACTACAACGGAAAAAAATCAATGTGCACAAGGTCAATCCTGTTGATGAAATACATCGTCAGCAGTTATCAAAATATAATGAGCTTGCCAAAAAGGCACTTTTTGACAGAGAACACAACCTGCGGCCAGTATTTATGTCACCCAGTCAAAATGGACTTTTATTAGAAAAGAAATTGACCACTTCAATACAATAAAGAGGGTAACAATCTGGATCTGTAACACCAGCTATTAAGCATGTTACAGGAAATATATGCTGGATAAAAAACAGACTGCTGCAGCAGGTTCCTCAACAGAAATGAGGGCGAAGTATGCTGGCGTGTTTTAGGCCCTCATTCTGAGTGGCCTGGTGGATGAAGAGTTATTTATCTACCCAATAAGATCTGCTCCCCAGGGATGAACATTTAGTTGCTGAACCAAAAATCTCCATAACGAGTTTTCTCCATCCAAATGGGAAGAATAGACTGGCTTTGGAGCTTTCTGCAGGATTGACTTGACGAAATTCACCTGGGGAAATTTGTGGGTGATGTAGTAATTTCTACTAAACTCTCAATTCAGATCCCTGTGCAAACACTGGAAAAAATGGGCCACTCATAATAAGGGCCTAAGGACATGAAACATTGAAATTATTATCTTTCACTAGATCATGAAATTTAACACTATGAGCCTCATTCCGAGGCACGTTCTAACTCTGGTGAATTAAAATGACGAGTAATGCGAATTTGCTGTACTTCCGAGTTGGTTTCCACATGCATATTTCACCAGGAAAACTCTGATTAAATTTGCACAGGCAAATATGCTCAGAAATCGGGAAAACCTATGGTAATAGTTTGCACAAAATTCAACACTGCAGATTAACCTTCACCTCAAGCTAAAAAACTTGGGAGTTCATTTTGCTCTGTGGAAATACTGACCATGCGGTATTATATGGTTTGTTTCCCCTAGCCTTTCTATAGTTCCCCACTGACTTATTAGGCATGTTTGACACTTTCAGACAGTTCTGGCTTTTTCCTCACTGCATTTTTCTTTTGTTTAAATATACTATTTTTAAGTCTAAACTACAAGCCCCATACTGCAACATGTTGTAGGCTAACAAGCATAACATAACGTAACATAACATTGCACAACACAACACACCACAGCACAATACAACAAAACACAGCACAGCAGGACACATCACAACATAAAAAGCAAGGAATAGATTTAGATGTCACATTAAATATTGGATAATTTGGCCTCAATGGGACACTTTTTCCAAGAAAAATAAATCTGCCATACCATATCATAATGCTGATTCATGCCTTAGAATATTAATTCGAATTTGTGATGAGTGGAAAAGGAAGATGGCG
>CAWUFW010028886.1:0-20289 GCA_963921515.1 Calotriton arnoldi | reverse complement strand
TGCGATGCCTCCATTGGATCCTTTGTGACGTTTGTTTCTTCGCTAAGTTTCCTGCTGTCATGGACGTTTGGGAGCACGGTGATGCCAGGAGCCATCCGGCACGCGGTCACCGGTGCGTGCCGCCATTTTGGGTTTGGAGCGATCGACGTGGTGACCTGTAGTTTCCAGCATACATTGTACACGCTTTGCCATCCACGTTGTTCTATCAATAAAGTTAACTGATGGTTGAAGCTTAGCAGGAACGTCGCAGTGTGCAAATCGGTTGCACTTCATCTCTTCGTTCTGCATGGATATGTGACAGTTCGCAGATGTACAGTGGACTATAGTGAAAGTTTTGGTGGAAAAGGTAAAACGGACTTCGTTAGCAAGTTCGTGTGAGACATCGCTCACAACAGGATTTGCTGCGTCTTGATTGTCAACGGAAAAGTTTTTGCCTGATTTAGTGTTTTTGTTACAGTAACGTTTATCACTTGCTTGGGCTTTGAGTGATGCCTTGGTACAACTCGGGTGAAGTATCGCTCACCGACCATGGGTTTGTTTTAAGGAAAATACTTACAAGAGACTATGGAAAAGTATTTTTGTGTCTTAAAGTTCACATTGTGGTGATGTTTTCTTTATCTTTGTGTCTTAGTGATGCCACAGTTTAAGTTCCCTTATGTAGGGGTTATCCTAGTCTTTAGTGGGTAGTTGTCACAGTTTCTCCCTACATGGAGGTTGGTCTTAATGGGTATTGTTCCCTTTCACACTAGTTCACGTCGTTAACCCTTACACAGGGTAGGTCTTCATGGGTCGTGTCCAATATACATTTAGTTTACACCCTTACGTCAGGGTTGGGGTATGGGTAATTCCCATTCACACTGTATACTTCATATCCCTACACAGGGTGTGGTGTCTTGGGTGTCAGCCCCATGTACATTTTTGGCCACTTGTTGCAAGGTGTTGTTCCTTGTGTGCGTAAGCCACCATGTGCTGCACGTTCGTCTTACACAGACTGTGGTGTCTTGGGTGTCAGTCCCATGTACATTTTTGGCCACTTGTTGCAAGGTGTTGTTCCTTGTGTGCGTAAGCCACCATGTGCTGCACGTTCGTCTTACACAGACTGTGGTGTCTTGGGTGTCAGTCCCATGTACATTTTTGGCCACTTGTTGCAAGGTTTTGTTCCTTGTCTGCGTAAGCCACCTTGTGCTGCACGTTCGTTTTTGTTGTAGTGGGTGTCTTCACTACCTTTCTATGGGGTTTTTGTCCCTTTGGTCCCTTATTTTGGGGCAGGAATTTGGGTTTCAGTCCCTTTTTCCACATTTACAAGATTTTTCTCCTTACATGGGGAGTTTTCATATTGTGTTTGAATTGTTCTATACTTTTTATTAAAGGAGGAGGATGGGTATATTGTATGTAGCTCTCCTTCTTGTGTAGTCCTTATCCCTCTCGTGATGTGGTTCTTACTTTTCATCCCTGGGTTATGGACTTTTACTTCTGTGTACTTTGTTGTCTATAGTTTAAAAGTTTAGTTTCATTATTCTTCTATTTTATAGGAAGGAGATAATGTAGTATCTTCATGTTGTGTTATTATGTACTATGTTATCTTGTTCCTAGCTGCTCAGCCAGTGTGAGGGTTCTGTGTGGAATGTTGGTGTGTGGGCCATGAGTGGAATGCTTGAGTGACTGGTATGAGTGGTGACAGTTGGTGGAAGGGCTGAGCAGCAAGCAGGCTGCTCCTGGTGGGGCTGCTCTACAGACTTTAACTACCTGCTGTACAGGATTTAATCTACACGTTATCTACTTGAATAAATCTACTCTAGCTACATCCTACCAGCGTGAACTACATTACTACAATGACCATTTAGTTTCGCTATGGCCGAAACGCCGTCGACGCACATATGTGGCCGAAATTGAAGAGGATGCATTGTTTGCTTTGTGTTGTTTCAGTTTCGTCCTGAACTTCTGATTTTTGTAAACCTTTTTTTCTCAGCCACTTGTCTGTTTACACATTGCACTGTTTATAGGTCTTTGTTTGTGTATTGTGTTGAGCGCCTTTTGTCTTATATGTTTTAAGATTGAATTATTTATCATTTTTAATAAAACTTTTTCTATGAATTGTATATATTTAAACATGGGTTTTCTCTTTTTTCTCCTTTTTCTCTTTCTGTGTCTTCATTGGTATAATTTTCCATATTTTTCATATTATAATGTTTTCTTTAGGTTTTTTGATTTTTTGTTTAAAATTTGATGCACGTATTGTGTTAACTTGAACCCTCGTTAGGATTCTAGTATTGTTTGCCCCTGGTTCAGGTTTTCAAGGCTGCCCCTGTTGTTGATAACCATTCACATCGGTGAGCGTCATTCAATTTGCATCCTACTCGTAAAAATCTTGCTGCCGGTCAAGCTATGGTCACTTTGATGTTTACTCGAAGCCATATATAAAAATAATGTGTTCCTTCTAGTGGGAATATTTTGAAACAATTCTGCAGCTGATGTGCAAACTTCTCATGACTCCTTTGAAAGATGGCCGCTTTGTGATCAATCATCAATGGCGGACAACAAGCAAGGCAAGTCCATTTTCTATGTTGGTGGACCGGATGAACAAGCTCTTGTTTCTGCTACTCTCACACCGGGGTGACTTGTTGGCATTTCGATCACTATTTCATCCCTTCCTCCCATCTTGTGATTTTCAGCTGCTGCTTGACAGCAAACTTGCAATTTCATTTTTTGCTCCAAAGTACGGGCATTTTATCATTCATAAAAAGAAATACTGAATGAAAAACAATTTACATTTTTAGCTGTTTCTCACTGTCCGTAGAGATTTTTTCCCGTTGCCCCTTAAGCTGTGTACCGGCGCTCCTTCCGAGTCCAGAGAAATCAGGCTGGGTCCAGGCAGCACACTCCCAGCAAGCCCCTGGTTGCAGCATTTCACCACTATGTACAGAGCCTTGGGTGGGGGCAAGTCTTTGATAGCGACTACTGGCGGGCTCATACATTATTTAAACATTAGGTAATGTATATGCTCTACTGGCTGCTTTTTATTTTTCTCATTGATAGACAGTAGTTTGTGCATTTCACTAATGTCTTCAATTTTCGGTTACATCTCTTATCTCAGTGACTAGCGCTTTATGCTCCTGTCTCAGCTCGGATCTCATGGAGACCCAGGAATGAAGCTATAATTTATCTGGTGCTATTGTGCATGTTCCTTTGGTTCTAGCACCCTTCCTGTGTCAGGACTCCCCTGACACGTCCATGACAGACCCACATCTGTCTTGGTTGTGAGCAGCGCTTCCCCCTTCTGCCCTAGCTCTGAAGCCCTCACCTGCTACTCTACAGTAGAATTCAGTTCAATGTGCCATATTTCTACAGCACTATGACCCTACATGGAGCAGCTAGTTCTTGGTCATTTACACCCTTAGGAAGAGTATTAGAAGAGGTAAGCAGGCCCGGGTCCAGTATTCCGGATCTGGGAGGGCCATGAAGAAGCATGTGGTTGCCTGGCTTCTCCCAGGTGTATGAGAGCTGCCTCTGGGCATGCTTGATGGTCTTGTAGTGGTATGAGTATCATACTCTACCTGCTGCCAGGGTCATGCCTATTTGTTTTACTCTGTGTTTCTGGAGATTTGCACCTACACGCTTTATCTCCTCTGTTCCTGCTTTACCCTTCTTTCTCTTGGAATCAACCTCTGCTTTACCCGGCTCTCCTGCCCACCTCAATCTCTGCTTCCTCCTGCTTCACCATTGTCTCTCTCTCTCTCACCCTTCTCTCTCTACCTCACCATCCTCTCTCTCCCTGCCTCACCCTCCTCTCTCTCTACTTCACCCTGCCAGCTCCCTTCTGTAGCTTTCTCTCTCTCTGTCCCACCCTCATCCTTCTCTCACCTCACCCTCCTCTCTTTCTGCCTTTCTCTCATCTCTCTCCATCCTCTCACAGTGCACCCTCTCTCTCTCTCTCTCCACATCACCCTTCTGTCCCCACCTGACCTTTCCCTCTCCACATCACTCTTCCATCTCTGCATTTATCTCCTATCTCCTTGCCTCACTGTCCGTCCACTCTCTTCCTTAATATCTTCCACTTTCTACCTCACCCTTTCATCCTATCTCTCCTACCTGTCACCCTCCACTCTCTCTGCTTCACCATTTTACTCTGAGCCCAGGCTCAGTGGACTAATGCATCCACTGCAGGGGCTTGTGTCCGACCTCATGGTCACAGGTTCAAATCCCGGCGGGTCCACTCAGCCTTTCATCCATCTGAGGTCGATAAAATGAGTACCATCGAGTTGGGTAACAATTAGCATCTGTTATTCAGTGCCAAGAGACCTCATTGGGGTGAACGTGCGCTTTACAAATACACATGTTATGTTATGTTATCTACCATAACACTTCTTTGTAGCCAGATAACTCCGAATGAAATTAATCTCTGTTAAACAGGTATCTAGAGTGTCGAATTGTTCTAAAAATGCATGGGCTGCCTTATATTATCTTATATTTACAGCATGCAGAATCGGGACCAAGAAACGTTTTCGATAATGTCTTGGGAGGTGCTACAAATGCCTTGCTGAAATCCTCGTGTTTCTGAGCATTTTTCGGAATTGGGTGAAGGGGGCAGCTTTCATCATGGTGCAAAACTCACTGCATTCTCCAGGCCCACTCGTTCCTACGTGGGCATGGTGCAAATCCACCCATTTAACAGGCAAAAGAGATGGGGTTCTCCTTGTTTTGGAGTAAATTTAGTTCTTGTGAAACATGCCTCATTGTTAACAAAGGAAACCGAACTCATCCAAGTGAGAGCAAACTTTTTTGTATTGGCACATAGCTGACAAGTGGCCCTATGGTTTGTGTGACACCCTCTGTCAGTCCTGGCATTTAGCTAACAGCACTTTTGCTGAAATTTGTAAGCTAATGAGTATGATGGTAAAACTGAAACAAGTACAACAAGCATTTGCAAATCAATAGGTCTCACATTACTGAAAGTTTGAGGTATTGGCTTTGCAAATAATAATGCAGCGCCAATCGCTCAAACTTTCAGTAATATATGACCTATTGCATTGCAAATGCTTGTTAGATTTGTGACTGCTGTTCTCATTCAAAATGTTATCACCCGTCGTGGGTTTTCTAAAATGGCACGTTTCCATCCTATTTTCTGTCACTTCTACTGCTACATGTAAGGGGCCGTTTACGATGTCGGTCGGAAAGGCTCCGACGGACAGTTGGATTCTCCTAGACCCTGTTGGAACCCTTCCGACCTGCTCGGCTGGTTTACATTCCGACTGACCGGTTACGATGTTCGCAGTCAGAAGGTAAGCTGCGCGGTCATTCTGAATCGGTTCGGGCTGGCTCTCGGAGTATCTGTGTTGGTCAGAACCGCATCGTATAGCCCTATGGACAGCCTTTCCGACCTCGGGATTGCGATGTCGATTTCCAACAGCCTTTCCGAGTCGGTCTCTCCGACGCGAAAAGGCTGCCAGAAAGTGACTGTGGGAGCCCCTCGCAGGGCCCCCTTCATCCTGAGGCCTCTGGTTGGTGGCTGAGGGGGTACCTTAGGGACCCCCCTGTAAAACCATGCACTGTGTGACAGGCACCATGGGGTGCCTGCGACAGGGTGCAGGCTTTTCCGCTCACACCCCATTTTCCAGTAGGAGCCAGTGTTACGGCCGGTTGTCGGGCAGAACACGAGCTCCCATAGGAAACAATAGTAATCCGACTGAACAGTGTTCAGTCGCATCGTAATCGGTCGGGCGGAACAGCCGACCACGAGTCGGTCGGTCCCAATTCCGAGACGGTGTCGGGCGGAAAGTTTCCGACCGACATCGTAATTGGCCCCTAAATATTCAACCTTATTTCTACTCATGGTGCTGTGAATTCAGGATGTAAATTGTTCCTTTTTAGAATGTTGACAAATTCCAGGGCCTGCATTTCTTCATCCCTCCATATAATGATCAAGTCGTCTATGTAACCTTACCATAATGCGACATGTTCAGCCCAATTCTCCATGATCTGTGTCCAGACTACCTGCTCATCCCAGCAGCCTATGAATAAATAGGCATAGTTAGGGGTGTAGCATTTGTTTAACAAGTGTAATAATAAACACACTTTCACCCATGTATTACTGAAGTGCGAAGATCCAATCACATTACAATAGTACTCTGTACCTCACTGTAATAAGAAAACAATGCTTTTTGACTTGCAGGTGACAGAAGAAGACAGTGAGGCTTTACTAAGTCACTGTCAATCTTTCTCATTGCACAGGTGTAACCCCCATAGCTCTGAATATGGTTAGAAAGATTTGATCATAACTGCTGCACATGAATAAAGCCCCATGGCATAACCAATACATACAGATGCGAAAAGCGCCGGATGCTATTTATTACGGTTATTGAGGAAGGGGGCCAGATGGCTGCACTTCTCATGAGTCAAGGCCCCTTCCCATGCTCACCATATGTAATAAATAGCATATTACACTCTGCATGTGAGTGTATATATATAATTCCACAATCCGGGCTGAATGAAACGTTCTCCCGTGCGAACAACAAGATGCATGATGGGATTTGCAGTCTACTATTAAGTACTGTGTGAACGTTTTCAAAGCGAATGTGGGTCAGGAGTGCTTCCGCCAATGGGAAGGGAGAAGCACATGTAAAATCAGTCACCAAAAGAAACCCCAAGCACCCGAGGCATCAGAAGAAGGCTTATCGCTGAAACGCGTCATGCCAAAGTGAGAAATAAACAGTTCCTTGGAGCCCCGCTGTGTCCCCTTGTCTGCTTTCAAAGGAGGAGATGGTGTGAAATATTTCGCGTGTAGCCAGTGACATCCTGCCGAAAAAAAAAAACAAATCGAGCGCGGTCTCCCGCGCTCGATGCACTGGCCCCGGGTGGGCCAAGTCCCGGGGCATGCTGGGGGGTTAATTTTGATGTGGGGGGCCTCTAAGGGCCCCCAAGCCCCGGGGACCGCCACCCCCCGGGGCTTTATGCATAATGGTGCGGGAGGGCTCTGAGCCCCCCGCAGCCCCGGGGACCACCACCTCCCCGGGGCTTCTTTTCTAAATGAAAAACCTGTGTGGGGGGCTCCAGCCCCCACACGCCCCGGGACCGCCACCTCCCCGGGGCACTAAAGACCTAAATATGGGGGTCCGTTACGGACCCCAGAGCCCCGGGGACCACCACCTCCCGGGGCTGTGCACTACGATGGGAGGGGGCCGCGCGGCCTCCTCCTGGAAGCCTGTGGTGGCCCTGGGGACCACCACCCCCAGAGGCCGGCTCCTGCAGTGTCCCGGGTGCCTACCCCCGGGACACTGCTGTTTGCAATGACAGGACGGGAGCCTCGCGGCTCCCGTCCTGTCATTGCAAACTTGCTTTGGATATTGGAAGAGAGAGCAGGGAAACCTGCTCTCTCTTCCAATATCCAAAGCCGACAGCTTTCCACATGGGGAGCTGCATCTTAGCTGCTCCCCATGTGTAGCAATGCCGGCTCCCGTAGGACACGGGGAGCCGGCGGGACTGTGAGGGGATTGGGGACCCCCACAGTCCCCAACGGAGGAGCCAGCCCCGGGGATGGGGTCCCGGGGCAAGTAGTGGCTCGGGAGGGGGCCACGCGGCCCCTCTCCCCAAAGTTTTGAAAAATAATTTAAAAAAAAAAAAATGGTATGGCCGGCCCGGGGATGGGGTCCCGGGCCTTAAAATGGTCAGAGGGAGGGGGCCACAGCCCCCCTCAAAATATTACAAATAAAAATAGAGGCCATGCCCCGGGAGATGGGGTCCCCGGGGCCAATACAGGCCCGGGGAAGGGGGGCCACTCGGCCCCCTTCCCGTTTTTTTATTTTGAAATTTTAAAAAGGGGTAAGGCCCTGGGGGATGGGGTCCCCAGGGCCCAAAAACAGAAAAAGGAAGTGGGGCCACACAGCCCCCTTCAGGGACAAAAAAAAAAAAAAAAAAAAACACGATCGGGCCCGCAGGCCCGCCCCTTCCTTCACCACTCTGCAAACGCGCCCCCTGGCGCGTTTGCAGAGGGAGCAATTCCCCTTGAATACTGGGGGTCCCTGGGGGCCAACTAGCCCACCAGGAACCTCCAGTATGCGCCAGGGAGCTGCCTTGCAGAGAGGTGTACAGAGGCCACGCCCTTCACACCTCTCTGCAACGCAGCTCTGTGGCGCTTTTTGGAGGTATATGGTGGGCTAGTTGGACTCCGGGGACCCTCAGGATTCAAGGGGACTTAATCCCCCAACTTAAAACGCGCCACGGGCGCGTTGCACAGTGGTGAAGGGAGGGGCGGGGCTTCAGGTGACGTGTGTGCAAACAGGCCCCGTGGCGCGTTTTAAGATGGGGAATTAAATCCCCTTCAATCCTGAGGGTCCCTGGGGGCCAACTAGCCCAACAGGTACATCAGAAAGCGCCACAGAGCTGCGTTGCAGAGAGGTGTAAAAAGGGGTGTGGCCTCTCTACACGTCTCTGCAACGCAGCCCCCTGGCGCATATTGGAGGTTCCTGGTGGGCTAGTTGGCCCCTAGGGACCCTCAGGATTCAAGGGGACTTAATCCCCCAACTTAAAACGCGCCACGGGGCGCGTTTGCACAGATGTAACCTCAGGCCCCGCCCCCTCCCTTCACCATTGTGCAAATATTCCTCTAAAATCAGCCGAAATACGAATTCCGATTTACTCACCTGTTATCAGGAGAGACCTCAGTGCTGTATCTTTCAGCCCAGTACTGGTCCTGAAAAGTAATTCTAACCATACTTACCAGTAACTTGAATTTCCTTCCATAGGCTAACATTGACTGGTTTCACTTGGAAATTCTTCTAAGTGTGGAGTTTTGGAACTTTAAAATATTCCTCTAAAATCAGCCGAAATACGAATTCCGATTTACTCACCTGTTATCAGGAGAGACCTCAGTGCTGCATCTTTCAGCCCAGTACTGGTCCTGAAAAGTAATTTTAGCTGTACTTACCGGTAACTTGAATTTCCTTCATAGGCTAACATTGACTGGTTTCACTTGGAAATTCTTCTAAGTGTGGAGTTTTGGAACTTTAAAATATTCCTCTAAAATCAGCCTGAAATACGAATTCCGATTTACTCACCTGTTATCAGGAGAGACCTCAGTGCTGCATCTTTCAGCCCAGTACTGATCCTGAAAAGTAATTTTAACCGTACTTACCGGTAACTTGAATCTCCTTCATAGGCTAACATTGACTGGTTTCACTTGGAAAATCTTCTAAGTGTGGAATTTTGGAACTTTAAAATATTCCTCTAAAATCAGCCGAAATACGAATTCGATTTACTCACCTGTTATCAGGAGAGACCTCAGTGCTGCATCTTTTTCAGCCCAGTACTGATCCTGAAAAGTAATTTTAACCGTACTTACCGGTAACTTGAATTTCCTTCATAGGCTAACATTGACTGGTTTCACTTGGAAATTCTTCTAAGTGTGGAGTTTTGGAACTTTAAAATATTCCTCTAAAATCAGCCGAAATACGAATTCCGATTTACTCACCTGTTATCAGGAGAGACCTCAGTGCTGCATCTTTCAGCCCAGTACTGATCCTCAAAAGTAATTTTAACCGTACTTACCAGTAACTTGAATTTCCTTCCATAGGATATCATTGCCTGCTTTTTGCTGAAAAAGTTTCTAAGTGTTGATTTTTTGAAACATACAAATATTCCTCTAAAATCAGTCGAAATCCAAATTCTGATTTACTCACCTGTTATCAGGAGAGACCTCAGTGCTGCATCTTTCAGCCCAGTACTGGTCCTGAAAAGTAATTTTAACCGTACTTACCAGTAACTTGAATTTCCTTCCATAGGCTAACATTGACTGGTTTCACTTGGAAATTCTTCTAAGTGTGGAGTTTTGGAACTTTTAAAATATTCCTCTAAAATCAGCTCGAAATACGAATTCCGATTTACTCACCTGTTATCAGGAGAGACCTCAGTGCTGCATCTTTCAGCCCAGTACTGATCCTCAAAGTAATTTTAACCGTACTTACCGGTAACTTGAATTTCCTTCATAGGCTAAGATTGACTGGTTTTCAGCAAAAAGTTTCAAAGTGTTGATTTTCACAAACTACAAATATTCCTTAAAAATCGCCTGTATGACTTAAACGCATTTTTTCAACTGTTTACAGGAGATGCACCAGTGCTGGATCCAGGATCCAACACTGAGTAAGAAAAAGTAACGATAACAGTTTTTACCTGCTAAGTGAATTTCCTTCCATAGGATAACATTGGTGATTCTATGAGAAAAAGTTTCTAAGTGTCAACTTTTAAAATACAATAATATTCCTTAAAAATCACGACTGTAACCAAAACGCTTTTACTCAACTGTTTACAGGAGATGTACCAGGACTGAATCTAGGATCCAGTCCTGTGGTTACAAAAGTAATCCATAAAGTAACTAATTGCATTTAACTAGAAATTCACATTGAGCTGAATGTTGCATTGTGTTTGAAAATGTGTTGCCCATTGCAACAACTGTAACTACTGTACTTAAAAGTCTATTGCCTATCTGCAAAGTATTTAAACTAAAGTAATTCATTCTGAGAAAGTATTTTTTGTAATGTAATGTATAATGTAATTACAATGTAATTTAAAAAATAAAATATGTAAAAAAAATTGTTTCTAAAAATGTAGTAAATCAGTATGAAAAAAATTAATATAACAATTAATACATTTAAAAATTGTCATTTACAAAACCTTTGAAATTCACTGAAAAAAACGTAGGTTTCAGGCACGTTATAGTTAGAAACTAGCATTTAAAAAACCTTTGAAATTCACTTAAAAAATCATAGGTTTCAGGCACGTTATAGTTAGAAATTAGCATTTAAAAAACCTTTGAAATTCACTGAAAAAACCATAGGTTTCAGACACGTTATAGTTAGAAATTAGCATTTAAAAAACCTTTGAAATTCACTGAAAAAACCATAGGTTTTAGGGACAGTTATAGTTAGTTGGACATTTCACTCGTACAAAACCATAGAAATTCCCCCGTTATAGTTAGTTCAGCTAACTATAACTCGCGCCCGCAATGCACTGCTGATGACGTCACATATTACATCACTCATGACATGGTCAGTGACATCACTGATGACATCACTGATGACATCTCAAATGACATCACTGATGACATCATCCATGTGATAATTTCATGCATCTCTCACACCCTAATATAACTTTTGATACACCCACTCTAAATTACAGACTGCCATTCTCAAAACCATAGACACTCCAACACCAAAAACTACATACCCACTCACTGATTCTTAGGTCTACACACACATCCACTCACTCACCCGTACAGTCACTCATACTTAGTCACTCAGTACAGGACTATCATATGCACTCATACACCTATATAAACACTCACACACCGCCACTCATCCATAGAGGTACTCACACACCTAGTCAGTCATGCAAATAACTTAATCACACACCCATTTACTCACCTATACAGTTATACACACACCAGCTCACTTACTCATACAAATACTAGCACATTCTTACACTCTTATACAATCACTGATACAAGTACACACTCATCCATACAGCCACTCTCACAATCACACACTCTCACTTATAGCCATTTATATACTCCAACACACATATATACTGCCTTTCACATATGTAGTTACTCACACATGTACCACTGAGATACACATTCAATCACTAACACACCCATACACACACTCACCCACCCATACAGTCCATCACAGATGCACTCTTGAAACCATGCACCCAGTGAATCACCAACTCACACATCTATGCACAGAGTCACACACACCCCACCCACACAAACACTCAGGCACCCATACAGATACTCAGACAATCAATCAATAACCCATGTAGACACTCATGTAGCTATTCAGAAAGCACATGCAGCCGCTTACACAACCAACAGCCAGACGGATACAGACATTCACACAGTTTAGTCACTAACCCATGCATTCAGTAAGATACATTTAATCACTCACTTGTAGAGTCAGTCACTCACGTACTAAATCATCCATTCAGACACTTATACACCCACTCATTCTTCAATACGCCTTTCCCTATATATATTAAACATATTTAAACTTTACAGAAACACACAGTCACTGGATGATGTCATCAGTGATGTCATTTGAGATGTCATCAGTGATGTCATCAGTGATGTCACTGACCATGTCATGAGTGATGTAATATGTGACGTCATCAGCAGTGCATTGCGAGGGCGCGAGTTATAGTTAGCTGAACTAACTATAACGGGGGAATTTCTATGGTTTTGTACGAGTGAAATGTCCAACTAACTATAACTGTCCCTAAAACCTATGGTTTTTTCAGTGAATATATATATATATAGATATATATATATATATATATATATATGTTACCTACTGCCGGTCGCCGATATGTAGTTATAGTTAGGACCTAGTTTCCATAGAAAAAGCATTTTTTGACTTGCCTATAACTTTGGCGTCATTTGACCAATCCTCATGAAATTTACCCCAAAAGGTGTCAAAGTATGTTCTGTGTGTCATGAAAAGTTTGGGGGTGATCCGCCAGTGGGGACCGAGAAATACGGGCACGAAAAAAGGGTGTGTTTGTAATGTTCATGTCAAGATAGAAATTCTCAGGGTTGGTTTGTAGCTAAGAAGGGTCCACCTCTTGATAGTCCCAAGCCAGAACAGCTATAACAGCACAGGACAGTGGGATGATCAAGCGAGGGAAGGATAGAGAGGGAAAGGCAAGGAGGGAGATCTGAAATTACAGCAAAAAGATCATAAAGATACCATACTGTTGAGTGCCTCAGCATGTACATTAAACGTCACAATTCCTCAAAAGATAAAACATTCGAAATACCTGTAACAAAAAATAACACTTCTATGCAGCATGCGATAATCTACGTATTCCGTAGTTCAGGTGGGGAAAAATCTATTCTTCCTCTGTGTGTGCTGTATCAAAATATATATGAACAGCATATCTCTATAACATCACCAGCATAGCAATACATGCCAAGAACAGAAGCTAAGGAAGTAATGCTTATTCCCACATTTTGCCATACCCTTTATCGACTCCATATGTCATCACAGGAGTTGAGCGTAGTCCAGTACCGCTCTGGAACCACCCCTGTTAAATAGAGCCAAAAGACAGCAAACGCATAAAAGACTTAATCAGCAATCCCTTGTAGTTATTACAATCTCATAAGCACAAGGAGGTAATGCTATTCCAGTGTTCTGTGTCGAAGATCATCCAGCCAAATCCAAGCAAAACCCTCACCAATAGGAAATGATCCAGGCTGAGTGCATTTTCACCGTAAAGCAATTGTAAATGTCAGAGGTAATATAGAGGGAACCAGTAGCCGTGATTCTTAGGTTGCAGAGTTGAACAAAAGTCTATTTGGACATTAAACAATATGCGGAACACTCCAAGCATGGGGGAACAATGCTAAACTTAAATAGATCAAGCCGAACTGGAGAGGCTCAACTTTGAATAGCTGAGGGCGAGAGATAAGGACTTCTGCGCGTTGGACAGCGGAGCAGGAAATGCTGTACCAACGCGTTGTAAGCGTAACAAGGGCCTCCCCGCAATACAGGGAAGCAACAAGGTAAACAAACGATGAATGTGAAGGTAGTCTGTGCGTTGGACAACCGAGCAGGAAAAGCTGTCCCAACGCACTGTGAGAGTAACGAGGGCCTCCCCGATAATACAGGGAAGCAGCAAGGAGAAAGGACGAGTGGTGCAGAGCACCCTTACCACATCAGCAGGCAGACGACGTCCTTCCTGGATCTGGAACTGGGAAGAATTTCCGACGTTGTCCCGCAGTCGGTCTTCAGATTAATAAACGGACTACCTCCATGCACAGCGTCAAACAGCTATGCCTCAGGGGAATTGTAGTTCCTAAGTCTCCCGCTTCTGCGTGCCGATCCCGATGAAGAGGATTCTAGTGACACACCTCAGGCATGTCGGGATCCAGGAAATGCGCGCTTGAGTGATTAGTATGTAACAGTTCATTCCCAAGGGAACACGTTGTCGAACCTACAGCCCGAACCGCTGGACAGAATTACACCAAATTTGACAGAAAGGTAGATGTTGTTGCACAGATTGTGCTGTTTGATATTTGGTGCAAATCTGTCCAGCCGTTTTTGAGAAATTTAACCTGAAATTTATAGATATGTCACTGTCTGCGGATATTTCGCAGTGGTTTCGCAATTAATCATGAATGAGCGCGCCATCGAGAATGCTCTGATTGGCTGGATGCAACCTGAACAGAACGTTGCGGCTGCCATTTTATCATCTGGGAATGGTTCCAGGGGCTGAAAACTCGTGCGAAAGCTATCATAAGGGGTCAGGGTGGAGATACTCTGACCCCATGTTTGAGAAATGGGTGTGTTAATGGCACAAGTTATGTGTCCAAAATTGATTTTTAATTGCATGCTATTTTCACGATGATGCCGTGACCGCCAGCACAGCCCCCGTGTACCATCGCGGAAACATCTGGACTATCGCTAAGTCATCTCGAATATTGGTGGAAATATAAAAATAAATATATATATATTTGTACACACTCGCCTGTCACTGTCACAGACTTATGTATCTACTCACATATCTACCCCAACACTCATACACCCACTCACATACCCACTCACACACTTATACATCCAGTCATATACCCGCTAAGATACTCATGCACCCACTCACATACCCATTCAGGTACTTATGCACCCACTTACAAACTCACTCGGAGAGTGGCGCACCCATGTACAGACCCACTCAGAGGCTCATGCACCTACTTAGAGACTCAGTCATAGGCTCATGTGTACAGTCTCATACCCACTTAGAGACTCTTACACCCACTCACAGACCCACCTGAGCACTCATGCACCCACTCACAGACCCACTCACTCATGTACCCACTTACAGACTCACTCAGAGAGTCAAGCACCCATGTATAAGCCCACTCAGAGACTCATGCACCCACTTACAGACCCACTCACACACTCATGTATGTACTCAACCCACTGAGACACTCATACACCCACTCACAGATCCACTGAGACACTCATACACCCACTCACACACCCATACAGTCACTCCCACATTCAGCCACATTCAGTCACAGACCCTCTCAGAGACTTATGGACTCAGTCAGTCACTCATACACTCAGAAACTCACACACTCACTTACAAACTCACTCAGATATACACTCACCCACTCATTCACCCAGTCAAGGCTCATGCATCCACTCACAGACCCACCCAGACACTCGCCGTCCCAGTCCCAGACCCACTCAGACACTCATGCATGTGCCCATTCACTAACCCACTTAGAGACTTATGTTCTCACTCACAGACCCATTGAGACATTCATACACTAACACACAGATTCACTGAGACACTCATACATCCACTCACTGACCCACTGAGACACTCACACACCCATACAGTCACTCACACAGCCACTCATAGACCCACTCAGAGACTTATGCACCCAGTCAGTTATACACTCAGAGGCTCATCTACCCACTCACAGTCCCACTCTGAGACCCATGCACCCACTGACAGAACCACTCAGACACGTTGCCAGTCATAAACCCACTGAGAGACTCTTGCACTCACTCACAGATCCACTCAGATACTCATGCACCCACTTGCTCACCCACTCAGACATCCACTTAAACACTCATGTATCCACTCACAGATCCAGTCAGACAGTCATATATTTACAAATGCACAAAGGCACTCAAGCACCTGTTCACATATTGAATGAGAGACTTATGCAACCAATCACAAACCCATTGTGATACTGATGCACCCACCCATAGATGTACTGAGGCAGTCACGCATTTCGTTACAGAAATATTGATAGACTGATGCACTGTCTCACAGACCCTCTCAAATACTTACACAGTGAATGAAAGACTTAGTGATACAGTGATGCATGCAGTCATAGATTACACTGAAAATGTTATGCACTGTGTTATGGAGATATTAAGGGAGTTGTACATGCTATTATACAGTCATTTAGATAGTAATGTGTTTAGTGTGCTGGTTCTAATCCATTTTGCAGTTATACGTTTTGAATGTGGTGGTGGCTATTGAATGTCTGCATTTGTTTTGTCATTTAGCAACATATTCTCAGTGATCGTGGCTGCCGATATCATCGCAACACCCGTCGTCACTGAGAAAACGGAAAATTGGTTTAAATGATTCTTTTTATACAAACTCCCTACAAAAATATGAGTTTAAACAGTGCAGTAATAAACCTCTAGTGTCTAAAATACTGTAAATGTGTGCATATATGTGTTTTGCACCCCTAAAAAAGGTCCAATCGTCGCGGTTACCGGAGTCATCGCGACTCTCGGTGAAATCGCAAAAACGGGAAGTAGGGTTTAAACAGTTTCATAAAAAACTTAATAGAAGAATATGTGTACAAATATGTTTCTAAAGCAGTGATGTGGTTAGTAATGTGTGTATTGCAATATAATTAATTTTTTAAGTTAAATGTTTTGAATGCAGTTGTGGTCTTTGAATGTCTGCTTTTGTTTTGCGATTTCGCAACGTGATCGCGATCATCGCAATGTCGTCTTGTAGTTCAAAAATTCAAAAAAATATATACTTGACATGAAAATGAACAAAATTTTGACCTCTTGGGTGGCTCTGACAAGAGCCTTTGTGTTAAGAGTGTGTATAAGACAGCTACAGATAAGACTGTATGCAGAGTTGCAGGTTGCTCAGAAACACCCTGTTCCCTTCATCTGTAAAGTGAACTCCATTACTTCTATACATTCCATGCATGTCAAAACGCAGATCGTTGTTATAGATAGAGCCCATATTATGGTCTCTGAGGAAAGCAGAAACAATTTTATTCACATGTATCCTGGCTTTGTCAATCTGTGAACAGAATTGATTTGACCACTTCCATTTGTGTCTTTGGTATATATTAGAGTACACTAAGACAGTGTGAGGGAAATGCGAGACCAGTATTGTAAAGGTATCCTTCATTAGGATTTCCAGCCCTACCCCAGTCAATGTGCCTAGGTCATTGCCACCACAGTGCACAATCATGAGGTGAAAAGCTTGGAAATCCACAATGGTTTTAACCAAAGGCAGTAGCTGATAAAACGTTAGCCCTCTCTGGCCAAACCAACTAATCTCTAACTTTGGCAAACCCAAGTCCCTGTCAGTATCTTTGTTTTTTGCAGCCTCTTTAGCCCAATAGACATAACTGTGGCCCACAATCCACACTCTAAGCATTTTGCAGAAAGGAGGAGTAGCACACAGGACAGGTCTGCAGCTCAATATCACAGTTGGTACTATGAAAGACAGGGAAAATGCATGTGTGCTGGTGGTTTGAAAAAAACTTGGAATTTGATTGGATGAAGTAAATATGCAGGCAAATAAAAGTAGGTTGTATTTGGAAATGATTAGTAAATAGATGTTTCATTGGCTCTGGTAAATTGGAAAATATGTAAAATGAGTTGGATATGCTTTACAGTAAAGTACACCAACTGTAGTTAATTTTGTAACTAGTATGGTCCTTCTGGAATGTGTTGTGAACTTGTGACCTACTGGTTCTAGTGGGTTTCTATGGAGAATCTGCAGAGGGTGAAGGGTGTTAAAGAAACAGGTGTTAATTTAAAAAAATTCGAGAGGTTTAGGTTCATTGTTTTATAAGGTAGGTAAGATTCCCTAGTGAGGATGTTCCAAGAAAGTGTAGTATAGTGATAGAAATCAAAAAGTATTAAGTGAAGTAGGTTTTCCGACTCCCGTTTTTTTTTGCGGATTCATTGCGAACGCTGTGAGTGTGGACACAAAGGCATGCATTTTGGGCTACCTCCAAACAGGAGTGAAAGGGTTAATAGACAGTAACCATTCAGAAATGCAGTTATAAGCCTGAAATATGAAAGCAATGTTTTTATTTGTTAATTTTTGCAGTATCAAGCAATGCATAGTTCAGAAGGTTGCAATTTATGGTTGCTTTGTATGAGAGTGGTGTACCATTCATGTGCTAAGTTTTTACAAACCCTGAAAATATTGCATCAACATAATAAGAGAAAAAAAGCGATTTTACCAACGAACTCAATCTTCTGGTGTGATAATCAAAAACATTTGTACCTCAAAAAAATGATTAATAAGCTGTATAATTATGTCATATTGTAAAAAAAGATTTTGAATTATATATAATTATTTAGAAAAAGAAAGGATGATATATATAAATCATATTGTAAGTTTTTTTAATATATCTATTAATAGGTAAGTAAGACATAGTTTGTCTCAGGTGTAGATAAGATGTCTGTCAAGTTAGTTTAGAATGTTTTTCCATTGAGGTCAATCTTGCACTTGTATTGCTTTACTGCGTTCTGGAAGTGGTAAGAGAAAAAACTGGACACTAGTTGTTAAACCTATATGTTATCTTGTAGTATATCATGTCAAAGTTGTATATGTGTATATATGATATGCTGCTTATAACTAATGTTTTTATTTGAATTCTGGGAGTTGTAGTCTTATTTGTTCCATTATAAAAGATGAATACAACAGTCAGTTTTGAAAGTGGAATTTATGCACTATAGCTGTATATGAATTGTGAATCTGAATTGATCTGTGCATGGAGGTTTATTAGTAGGGCTGTCTTATCACTTAAAACTGCTGCACAAGGCATACATTTTTCTTAAACCATATATAAATGAAGAGTGAGGAACGCTGTAGCTAGTCCATAGTGCAGGGAGCTATTCGCTACAAAATAAAATATGCACTTTGATGTTTCAGTGAGCTATATGCACTCATAGAAACCTATGTGCCCAATTATACATCCAGCCTACAGTAGAAATGCAGACAGACACTGAAACACCTAGTGAGATAGTTAGAGAAGCACACGAAGATTCACTCACAGAGACAGGCATAAATGATATATATCTTGTAGTAATGAAGGCAGTTTCTTACACACTTAAATAACCCAATATTCACTAGTATACCTAGGAGGCAATTTATGCAGGCTGATACAAACACATTCAGACAGTCCCATATCACATAAAGAAGGCAGTGATTTAGTAATACGTTTACATACATATGGAATAACATCCCCAGATAGGAACTGAAACACTCATTGAGATGTCGGCTAAACAACTGACACTTTCAAGTTTAATATGCAGAGAAATAGCACTTGCATTAAGTCTCATGCCAGCTTTACTTGAGCTGGAGTATGTATTTTTACTGGTAGAGGTGTCTTATCACTTCAAAGTGCTACACAAGGTAAAGACTGTTCTTGTACCACATTTAAGTGAATACTGAGGTTGGCTGTGGCTAGGCCACAGTGCAGGGAGCTATTCGCTTAAAAAGTAAAAGATGCACTTTGATGTTTCAGTGAGCTATATGCAGTCATAGAAATGTATGTGCCCAATTCTGCATCCAGCCTACACCCAGACATAAATCTGAGATAGCTAAGTAGAAAAGCAGACATAGACTGAAACACCTAGTGAGGTAGTTAGAGAAGCATGCAAAGATTCGCTCACACAGACAAGCACAACTGATATGTATTTGGGGAAATGAAAGCAGTTTCTCACACACTTGAATAACTCAATATTCACTAATAGACCCACAAGGCAATCTATGCAGGCCCTTAAAGACACATTCAGACAATCACATATCATTTAAAGAGAGGCAGTTATTTAGTCAAAGATTTACATACATATGGAATCGCAGCCCCGATAGGAACTGAAAAACTCATTCAAAGATCTGCTAAACAAGTGACACTTTCAAGTTTACCATGCAGTCAGTAGCACTTGCATTATGTCTCATGCCTGGTATACTTGAACTTGGGCAGGTAGTTTTACTGGTAGAGCTGTTTTATCACTTAAATGTGGTACATAAAGTGAAAACTGTTCTTGTACAACATTTAAGTTAAAACTAAGGTAGGCTGTAGCTAGGCCATAGTGGAGGGATCTATTCACTTAAAAAGTAAAAGATGCACTTGGATGTGACCTATATACACTCCTACAAACCCATGTGCCCAATTATACATGCAGCCTACACCCAGACTTAAATCTGACATACCAGAGTAGAAAAGGAAACAGAGACTGAAACACCCAGTGAGGTCGTTAAGAAGAATGTAAAGATTCACACACACATGCACAGGCACAACTGATATGTATGTTGCACTAATAAAGGCAGTTCACACACTTAAATAACCCAATATTTTACGGACACATTGAGAGAACTATAGATATCACAAAGACAGACAACCATTACGAACAAAGTTACATACTAATCGAATATCAGCTCCTGATAGGGACTCACACAGTTATTCACATATAAGTGAAAAAACTGACACATTCAAGTCTAACATGC
>CAWUFW010028885.1:0-20289 GCA_963921515.1 Calotriton arnoldi | reverse complement strand
CACAGCAAGTCACAGACACACCACAGCACCACCCCCAGGGCCCCCACAATGTGGTGACCCTGGGCTGAAGAAAAATACCACTGTGATGACAAAGCTAAATGTCGTTCACACTGTGAACCACAGTCAGGTGTCCTGAGCAACTAACTACCATCACACCTACACAAGCACAAATCAATCAGCATGGCCAGTAAGCCAAGGCCAACATGGAGGCAGGGGACTAGCCGGGCAACAACTCTCATCTGCACACACTCAAGACCACACCCCTCGACCTCCAACAATGTGCAGCAGTGAAGTACACATGCACTGGTGACATTGCACATGCACCCATTACTATTCCAGGGTGGTGGGTGGGAACCAGGTGTAGAAACACATCACACATGGACACTCAACAAGACTCCTGAATGTCTGACACACTGCACACTACGCTGTACATGGACATGACGGCAATACCACACCGACCAATGGGATCCCAGCCACAGTCACACACCAATGAAGAAGCCAAGGTCACCCACAAAGAACACACATAGACAACAACCAACATTGCAGCCCGGACCCTAAGGAGTGCCAGCAGTCACACACACAACGTGTCACAATCACTGAAAGATAACACAAACTGGAAATCACATGACAGGGGCAAACAACAAGTGCCAAAGGGAAACCTGACTGTGACCCATCTGCGTCAGCACACAAACTCTGCCCTGACAGCAAACACACCTATGGGTGACACCCTGATGACCAGTAATGTGCCATGCACCCACATCACAGAGAACACAGGGAGAAGACTTTGGGGGAACATAGCTCAAGTCAGCAAGCATCACAAACAGGTACAACACTAGGGATCACAGCATGCGCAGATGAATGGAAGTGAACACACAGACATGCACATACAACACACACCTTGGGCGCAGGCAATGTCACACGTGTACACACTGCCATGAGGGGACTCCACTCCTGTGTGAGGAAAGCTGTGCCATATGTTGCCTCAGTAGGGCCCCATCATGTCAGCTGAGCACTTGGTCACACAATCAACAATTAGCACCAAATGAGGGCTCCCATCACATCAGCCTGGTCATGGATGTGCCAACGGAATCATCAGCACAGATCCAACACACTTGTATAGCAATGTTGCACTGACTACACGGATGAGTCCCTCCCCATTGATGCCCAAACCTGCATGTCCACTGGAGATGGCAACACGGTCAGGGAAGTAGACAAATGCAACGATGGCAGGCACAACAGATGTGCAGGGGTGGAAGCCACAGATATGAAATTGCCAATGTAAGTAGGAAACCCATTGCCAAATACTGAACACATGACACCCTCAGATGCTGCTATTGATGACATGGATACACCACATGATAGGACACATTCCCCCTGGACCACATGGGTTCCTGCACAGTAACACTTCATAATCATGAGACCAGATATCACCATCACTGCAGCAAGGGCATGGTTAGCTGCACCAACAACATGTACATCTGAAGCATGAGCACTAGAGAAAAGAAAGTTGCTTTATTCAGCATATGTGTTGAGGCCAAACGAAGTCCTGAAAAAAGAGCAAAGGCCAATGGCCAGTCCATTGTCAAAGTTCAAACAGGGTGACACTGGCAGATGTCACCCTACGCATGCCTGCACAATACCAGGGACAATCCACTAGGAGGGGCAACCGGGGGGCAGGCCAGGCACCACGGGGACAGGATCAGGGCTCACCAGGGGGAGTCAGGGAAGGGGTGGTGGGTGCTGGAGAGCCACTGACAACTGCAGTGGAGGTGTCTGACATGGTGTGTGCCGGCACAACTGGGGGGCATGACACAGATGTCGTGGGTGCCGGCACAACTGCAGTGGACCCTGCAGATGGGGTGGACAGGTCCGCCACTGCAGTGCCCAAGTCAGACAGGGCGGTAGTGGACTCCACTGCAGTGCCTACCTCCAGGGGAGGAGAATGGGGAACAGGCAAGGTGGGTTGGACAGAGGGGGGGACACCCTCACCACATCAGTGGCACAGACAAGCGCAGCGGGGGTGTGGTGCTGGGAGAGCAAGTGGCAGGGGGAGAAGGCCGGAGCATCTTGGGGATGGTATATCTGTGGGTGGGGGAACCTGGGGCAGGGTGTGGTGGGGGCACCTGTGCAGTGGGGGCCTGAGGGATGGAGGACGGAGACCTTGTGCCTGAGCTGCAGGGCGGTGGCGGGGTCTTGCTCTTAGCACTCCGGGGGGACTTGCGGGTGGGGGCCTCAGTCCGTCTGCGCCTGGGGGAGGGTGTCCGGGGGCGAGGGGCACTCTGCTCCGTGTGGGTGGGCTTCCTCTTCCCCCGGGATGCTGGAGCAGCTTCATCGGTGGGGAAGAGGCCGAGGTCACAGAGGAAGAGCTGCTGTGACTTTGGGGTTGCAGGTGAGGCAAGGGAGGGTGCTTTGGAGGGAGAGGGAACTGAGGACTGCGCAGTGCATGTGGATGCGTGTGTGTGTTCCAGGGCCCCATCCCCTGTGAGTCTGGCTTCAGTCCCCTGAATGTGCGTGCGTGTGCGTTTTGTCATTGGCGTGTGTGTCAGTGTGCTGGATGTGTGTGTGCTGGTGTGTGCCAGTGTGTGTGTGCCTGGGATGGGTAAGGTGCTGGGGAGTGTGGATGGAGCAGAGGCAGGAGGGTGAGGGACCGTTTGAGGAGGGACACTGCTGCCGTCAGGGAGGAGTCCATGGACCTATTGCCCCTCTGTAGGTCAGACATGCCCGATGAGATGCCCTCCATGAACGACACCAGCTGAGTCAACAGCGCGGTGTGCGCATGGAGGACACTCAGCATGGCTGTCTGCCCTACATGGAGCTGGCGAAGGAGGTACACAGACTCCTCACTCAGGGCAGCAGGGGACACAGGGGCAGGGGGTGCGGTGCCTGGCCCAAAGGAGACACGCTCCCGGACATGGGAGCCTCCACGGACCTGGGGAATGGGAGCCGATGGGAGGGCGGTGGTGGTGCTGGTGGTGGCGGGGACAGCAACACTAGCTGGGGTGTGGTGGCTGCTGACACCCGCCTCCACAAGGGAGTCATCCTCCGAGTTGCTCTGGTCCTCAGCTGAGGTGGATGCTGCTGAGGACTCCTCGGTGTGGCTCCCCTCGCCCTCCGTGCCACTGGGTCCCTCCGACCACTCCTCGGCTGCTGACCCAGTCTGGCTCTCCGGCTCCTCCTGGTCCGTGGAGCTGTCCCCTTCCGTGGCCGTGGATGTATCTGCAAACAATGGGGAAACAGACAGACATCAGTCACCTGCACATAACGCACACACCACTGTGAGCACAGCACATCACAGAGCAAGCCCTGGCATCATTAGTTGTACATTGCTAAAAGTGCACTAATTGAACAGGAGAAGTCAATTGTCAGTCTGATGCCAAGCATGGCACTCACATCCCACATGGCCTTGCACCCATCTGTCTGGTGTCTGTTGGATTGCAACACCCCAGTGTTGACACATGCACCAAGTACACAGTAGTTGGACAGTGCAGAGGACACGGTGTGGACACATCACAGCTCTTGCCACTGAGTCAGTACAGGTTTACGGATGTAAGGGATGCCCAGAGTCAAATAGGAAATGCATGTGATGCATACCAGCGACAGACACCATGATGCACCCATGTCCTGATAGCCAGCGCCACTATGGTGTGCATGTAGCACATGTCACTCCCCTGCAGGATCACCAATCAGTAGACACATGCCATGGCGGAGGCATGACTGCAAAGTCATACATCACTGTCTCAGTGATGTATGACTTTGCAACCAGACAACTAACACTCTGCACTGTGTCACAATAGTAGGTCATGGGGAATGCAAGTCCTGGAGCTGCACAAGTGCACATGTACATCCCCCCCACAACACATCCTCTTAACCCTCATCTGTCCAGGTCATACCTATTGGACATATGGGAGACCTGTGACACTACCCTCTGAACCTGAGCCCCTCACACTCTGCTGTGCATGGGGAACAGCTGCCTGAACTTCACATTTACATGCCCCAGTCTGCATGGGCAGCTGATCAGACACCTATGTGTCACACAAGTATCGTCTCCTATGGTCACATCTCCAGTGGCATGCTGAGCCCCTACCAAGAAACTCCACAGCAGTCCTGGCGACTAATCCACAGCACACTGACACAGAGGCAGACACCTGAGGGGCAAATCACTGTGCACAATGTGTCCTCTGATACACGGGAGTGGGAGTACAGAGTGTATTGTATGGCCTGGAGTAGGCATGACTGTCCAGCCCCACATGAATGAGGGATGAGCCCTGGACTGTAGGCAGCTGGCTAAGTATGTGTGACACACGTCATATACATACTCCTGGGGCCCAAACATTGTTCCCACCCGCAGCATGGGTGTGTGCCAGGTACCCCAGCCACATGTGGTGGATCAGCTCAGCAATTGGACCACAGATCAAAGTAACACGCTGAATACATGTCAGAATACAGGCATTGTGTAAGCAATGGACCCACCCATGATGCCCACCACAGAGTCAGGGAAACAGATGCTGTCTCCCACCTTGAGTCAAGCAAACTGCAAGGACACAGTCCTAAGTGACAGAATTCCCTGCATGTAAGGGCCACACCTGGGTATCAGATGAGGAGTGGGCAGTGCACAATAGAGGGACATGGCTCCTGGACAACATGACTGCTGTACTGTGGCAGTTCAACCTGGCCCGAGGAGGGCACATAACATGTTAGACAGAGTACACAGTGCAGTCTTTGACTCACCCCCTCCTTGCTGCTCTCTGGCCTTCAGCTGCCCATCCAGGTCTGGAAAGACCACCGCCAGGATCCTGAGCATGTGGGGGGTCAGGGTCCGTGTTCCGCCCCTCCTGCGAGGAGGCGACAGCTTCAGCTGGACCCGTGCAATCCTCCGGGTCCAGCCCCGAAGGTCCTGCCACCTCTTTTGGCAGTTGCGGATCCGGCGCTTGTAGACCCCCACGGACCGGACAGCCCGGACGATGTCCTTCCAGATCTCATGCTTCCGATGGGCAGAAGCCTGTCAGGATGACAAAGTGATAAGGACATTACTACACATGCAACATATCCGTGCATGACACAGTTGCATATACATGTCGCAATCACAGGGGCACATGGTGTACCCAGGCAGTGCACGGCTGCCCATGGACAGTTTTCCAGAAGTCACTACATGGTATCATAGCATGGGGAGTAAAACCCTGTTCAGAAGCACTGTCACTGCACCATACCTGTCCAGTGCAAGTCACTACACACTATGGGGGGTGACAACTACTCAGTGAGCCTGCTAGCCAGTGGTGTGCTGACTCTCAGCCTTGCTAGTCAGACAAAATGCACATTCAGAAAGGCAGTGCACAGAACACTCACCTGCTCCCCTGGTGTCCCATACAGCTTGCTGTACTGTGGAAATAGGCTGTCCAGCAGGGCCTGGTTCTCTTCAAGGCTGAAGGCTGGGGCTCTCTCCACAGTACGTGCCATTGCAGGGTCCAGAGGGGCAGAGACAGCAGCAGTGCAGTGGCAGATGTCGTCCTGGAGCATGTAGTGCAGGCAAGTGGGCTCTCAGGGGAACATGCAGCAATATATATGTGCTGGAGAGGCAGATACTGTCCCTTGTGTCCAAAGTGATAGGTCCAAGTCGTTTGCATCTTCTGAATCTGGCCAATCCATGGAATAGCAGCACCAAAACACGCCCACAGCATCCTTCAAATCTTCAACTTCATGACATACATGATTTTGCAACATTGTTGTGGGTGACCAACTGATTTTCCAGCAACCGACTCGTTCGAATATTCGAAAACGCGTCCGTTGCCAGGCAAGCCCATTGTCAATGGGTGCGCACCGATCGGTCCATTGCGGTACAACGCGCACAGGGGTACAACGCGTACCCGCACACATTGAAAGCAATGGGCCGGCCGGAGGCACCGATCGGTCCATTGCTGTTCAACGCGCACAGGGGTACAACGCGTACCCGCACACATTGAAAGCAATGGGCCGGCCGGAGGCACCGATCGGTCCATTGCAGTTCAACGCGCACAGGAGTACAGCGCGGACCCGCACACATTGAATGCAATGGGCCGGCCGGAGGCACCGGTCGGTCCATTGCTGTACAACGCGCACAGGGGTACAACGCGTACCCGCACACATTGAATGCAATGGGCCGGCCGGAGGCACCGATCGGTCCATTGCAGTACAACGCATCACTGTACATGTGACTGGCATATGTCAGCATGCCTGTCTCAGATGGACATATGCCAGCCACAGATAGCTCCCAGGGAGTGAGGGGCACACCTACATCACGACAGCCTGTCCAAACCTTATCATAAGGCATGTAAGGCTGCATTTCCTATTGTGTGTATGTTGGTGTACATGTTGTCCTGTGGGTGTCACCTGTGGGCAGCCACCCCCAGGCTGTGCACGTGTTCATGGGGACAGGATCATGGGTGTTACGTGTACGTGACCACTGTGATGTGCAACTGTTCATATCTGTGCATGTGCCATGGTCACATTTCACAGTGGTGTTTGTGTATGTCATGTCACATACCCCGTGAGTCCCATGTGGGACGGTATGTTTGAGCCAGGGTGTCCCAGTGGCACAATAGTGATGGCCCTCCACAGTCTTTGTGCATGTAGTGTTTACAATGTCTCTGATTTCATGTGCACAATGGGAGACAGTCTCCACATCCACGTTGTGTGTGCATGGACTCTGATGTTGTGCGTGTGTGTCACAGACGTCCATGGCTCTCCTGCCATGGCAAGTGTGGCCACTACCTGTGGGGGTCATGTTTGTTTTGTTGTGGTGTACACATGATACTCCAGGTGATGCCAGTGTCCATGTGGCATTACAGGGTCCCTGGGAATGTGCCTGTCGTTGAGCTGTGGTGCCTGGGGCACATCTGTCCTCACATGTCACTGGGGGGGTGACTGTGACACAGCATCATGATATCCAATGGGCCAACCTGGGACAAATTGATGCCACCTGTAGGACCGTGTTGACAGATGTTGGCCATGTATGTACCATAAATGTCGTTCCGGTACTGCACACTTCATGTAGTTGTGCCTCATGATGATGTATGTTGGGATCTTGAGTGTGTTCAATGCCGCATATGTGGGGTGACTGACGATCTTGCTTACTTCTCCTCTGCACTGCAGGGCTCCTGCTGTCCATCGGCCATTCCCAGACCTGGCAACGATGGTGGAACGGGACAGCATCCGACGGTACCGCTTCACCAGGCAGCTGATTGAGGATTTTGCAGTGCAGTTGTCCCCACATTTGCAGCCTGGCCGGCCGTATCCTACAGCGCTGACCCCCAAGGTGAAGGTGATGGCAGCCCTACACTTCTTTGCCACCGGTACCTTCCAACATACTGTGGCGTCTGCTGGTGGGATGTCACAGACCATGTTCAGCCGTGTGCTCCGCGATGTTTTGGCGGCAATGTTGCTCTTCCTGAACCGGTACATCTATTTCCCTAGACTGCGACGACTCACTGACGTGAAGAGTGACTTTTATGCCCTGGGGAGGATGCCGCATGTCATTGGCTCCATTGATGGGACACATGTGGCTTTGGTACCACCACAGGCCCAGGAGCAGGCCTACAGGAACCGCAAGCACTACCACTCGGTCAATGCACTGGTGGTGTGTCTTGCAGACATGACCATCACACACGTGTGTGCCCGTTTCCCTGGTTCAGCACACGATGCCTTTGTGATGAGGAGTAGTCGCATCCCCAGGTTGATGGCACAGATGCAGAACCAGCGTGCCTGGCTTGTCGGTGTGTACTGACTTTGTGCCATTGTGTGTGATCTGATCTGTAGTATTCCGCCCACTTTTCCAAGTCAGCTGATGTGCACTTGTCTGTCCGTAGGTGACTCGGGATACCCCAACATGCCGTGGTTGCTGACACCCCTCAGGAACCCTGTGACACCTGCCCAGATGCGCTACAATGAGGCACATGGTCGGACCAGGAGAGTGATTGAGCGGACCTTTGGTCTCCTGAAGAGCCGCTTCCGCTGCCTGGACAAGACCGGAGGGTCCCTCCCATATGCCCCTGCGAAAGTGTGCAAGATTATCATCGTCTGCTGCATGCTCCACAACCTGGCAGTGCGGAAGGAGTTGCCTCTCATCCAGGATGACGATGACCAACATCCGCCACCTGTGGAGGATCCTGGCCTGGACCACGATGCCAGTGACGATGATGATGATGATGGTGATGGTGATGTCCGCACACAGCTCATCACCAACTTCTTTAGCTGAATGTGAGTATCCTGAGGTGTCATGTGAATGATGTGAGTTGGCATGATGTGTGGGTGGTGCTCTGGTGCTGTTGGAGTGTGTCCATGGGCTACTTGACAGGATGTGTGTTGCGATGTGTGGTGACAGGTGGGCTGTACTCCCCAACAGTGTTGACATGCTAACTTGGTTCTGGGTGGGTATCTTGTAACATGTATTGTGCATGAGTTTTGCTGTTCTGTCCTGTACTGCATTGCTTTTGACTGTGTGTCATTTCTGTCCTTCACAGGGTACTTTCAGATTCGTTTGGTCAACTGTGTCCACCGACGACGTGATTGCACATCCAGGCTGGTAGCTGTTGTGTCCCTACAGGTGATGTGCGCCACACCCATGGACTTCCTTCTGTCTACAGTTGTTGACTGTGTGCCCGCTACCAGGTGGGGTTACCTTGCATCTGTAGTGGTTACGGCATGTTGCTACTGTGTAATAAACCTGTGCTTCACTTAGTGATGTGCGTTGTCTGTGGTCACACATTTGACTGCCATTTGCTTACTGCACCTGTGGGCTACTTGACTACAACTGGGAATGGGTGTGGTGTCTGTGCATTGCACCGTCTTCCCTGGCAACATCAGTGTAGGCAATGAGTCAGATGGCCTAGGTGTGTATGTGTTGTGTAGCCCTGGTGGTGTGTCTCCCTCATATGTGTCACGTTGCCTGTACTCACATGCCTGTGTTGTCCTTGCTGTTGCAGTTCGCATACACTGTGTAATTTTGCAGTTCATCATCCCCATAACAGCACCCACGTTGGAATCACGACAGAGGCAAGTATGGTGTATTAGTGTGTTTATTGTGATAATAGTGCATAGGATGGATTGTGCTGTACATGAATCTTGCAATCCCAAGTTCCTAGATGAATAGAAAGTCCAGGTAGACAGGATCCCCAGTATCGGGGCCACTGTTGTCTGACACATTGTTCCAACTTATACTCCCCATGCAATGTGTGGGAGTAGTGTTGCCATCAACAGGGTGAACAGTCTGTGCACAAAGGCGAAAATCCAGAACAGGTTCAGGCTTCCTGGGAGTTGCGCTTGGCCATCAGCCTCTCACTTTCCCCTCCTCGGACGACCCCTCTTCTTGGGGGGGGGCCCTCAAGTGCAGGCTGCTGCGGTGCAGGGGACTCTCCGCCAGAGTCCTCCTCCCTCCCTGTGGCAGTTGCAGTTTGTTCGGTACCAGATGTTGTTGGCACACAGGGAGGTGTGGACTGGTTGCTGTTCATCTGGCGGAGGCATTGTAAAATGTCCCTGTGCACCGCCGTCATCTCATGTAGTACATCCCACTTGGACTCCACGCGGGTCATGTGGGAGTCCACACGTGACATGTGGGAGTCCACACGTGACATGTGTGACTCCACTTGGGACATGTGGGAGTCCAAGCGGGCATGATGGGCAGCCTGCTGCTGTTTGATGTCTCTGAGGAGCCCCACTACCTGGCTGAGCTCTCCGGTGCTGGACTGGTACGCATCAGCTATGCGTACCAGTTGTGGGTCTTCATGCACACCAGCAACGTCTGCAAGCAGCGACCTCTGTCTCCCACCCCTCCCACCACCCCTGCTGACATGTGCAGTGTGTGCAGTTGCACGCACAGATAACCCTGGTCCACCTTGGGGGTTGGTGGTGGTGGTGGTGTCCATGGCCCCAGGTTGGTCCAGGGTCACTGCGCTGGTGTTGTTCCTTATTCTGTCCATGTCGGCAGGGATGGTATTCGTGGTGACAGTCGTTGGAGGGGTGGGTGCAGGGGGTGCAGCTGGTGGACCTGCTGGTGCTGCAGCTGGTGGTCCTGCTGGTGCAGCATGTTGACTTGCACCGGATGTGCCAGGTTGTTCATCGTCCGAGGAGGACAGAGGCTGTACGACGCCAGTGAGCTCGGCATCCTCTTGAGCCTGGGACTGGGACTCCTCAGCGTCTGCTGCTGTGTCCCTATCATCACCTGTTTTTGGGAGACACAAACAATGTATGTCATGTTTCTGCAGGCATCAGTGGTTGACACACCTGACAGTTGTGACTGTGCCTCGGGGTGCGGGCCTGTACATTGTATTGTCCTAAGTCGTCACAGTCAGGGGTTGA
This sequence comes from Calotriton arnoldi, assembly GCA_963921515.1. NCBI lineage: Eukaryota > Metazoa > Chordata > Amphibia > Caudata > Salamandridae > Calotriton > Calotriton arnoldi. Next base: position 9,963 of record CAWUFW010028885.1, on the reverse strand, counting down.
TATTGGTGTGGCACATTGTCCTGCATTATTTGGGCATTTCTATGTATTCTCTGGGGTGTGAACATGGTCTGCATTGATTGTGTTTGGTTGACAGCCAGACCTCCTTCCCACCCACCCACCCACCCAGTCAGTTATCCCACCATGGAACGTGCTTGCATTGCAGGGAGTGTAAGTTGTCTCTCAGGATGTCAGTCAGTGGTGTCCTGCTGTTTGTTGGTGCACAGTTGGCAGCAGGGCCTTGTGCTCCCCACAGCAGTAGCCAGTGTCAGCCATCTTGTGAGTCCTTCTCCCACTCCCTGTGATGTGAGCATGGTTCAGGGTGGTGTTGATGGGCCAGTTGTGAGGCTGAGCAATGTCTGTGACTACGACTCCCATCATGCTATTGCCTCCACCCCCTTCCCAGCATGCCCATGCTTCCTTCCTTTGACTCTGCTTCCCTGTGGGGTGGGCTGGCTGTGCTGACAGGATGGCTGGGAGTGTTGTCCTGGCAGTTGTTTGGCTAAGAGTCCCAAGAGTGTCCCTGTGCTTCACACAACATAAGCCAGGGTGGTGGTGCTTTGTGGGATCTTGTGTTAGGATGGAGGGCATTGCATTCTACCAGGTGGGTACTGTGGAGTTTGTGTTGGGGGGGGGTGTGAGGGGAGGTGCTGGTGACTATGGTCAGTGCTGCAAGTCCCCCTTCCCACCCAGCCAGCCAGATATCCCACCATGGAACGTGCTTGCATTGCAGGGAGTGTAAGTTGTCTCTCAGGATGTCAGTCAGTGGTGTCCTGCTGTTTGTTGGTGCACAGTTGGCAGCAGGGCCTTGTGCTCCCCACAGCAGTAGCCAGTGTCAGCCATCTTGTGAGTCCTTCTCCACTCCCTGTGATGTGAGCATGGTTCAGGGGTGGTGTTGATGGGCCAGTTGTGAGGCTGAGCAATGTCTGTGACTACGACTCCCATCATGCTATTGCCTCCACCCCCTTCCCAGCATGCCCATGCTTCCTTCCTTTTGACTCTGCTTCCCTGTGGGGTGGGCTGGCTGTGCTGACAGGATGGCTGGGAGTGTTGTCCTGGCAGTTGTTTGGCTAAGAGTCCCAAGAGTGTCCCTGTGCTTCACACAACATAAGCCAGGGTGGTGGTGCTTTGTGGGATCTTGTGTTAGGATGGAGGGCATTGCATTCTACCAGGTGGGTACTGTGGAGTTTGTGTTGGGGGGTGTGTGAGGGGAGGTGCTGGTGACTATGGTCAGTGCTGCAAGTCCCCCTTCCCACCCAGCCAGCCAGATATCCCACCATGGAACGTGCTTGCATTGCAGGGAGTGTAAGTTGTCTCTCAGGATGTCAGTCAGTGGTGTCCTGCTGTTTGTTGGTGCACAGTTGCCAGCAGGGCCTTGTGCTCCCCACAGCAGTAGCCAGTGTCAGCCATCTTGTGAGTCCTTCTCCACTCCCTGTGATGTGAGCATGGTTCAGGGTGGTGTTGATGGGCCAGTTGTGAGGCTGAGCAATGTCTGTGACTACGACTCCCATCATGCTATTGCCTCCACCCCCTTCCCAGCATGCCCATGCTTCCTTCCTTTGACTCTGCTTCCCTGTGGGGTGGGCTGGCTGTGCTGACAGGATGGCTGGGAGTGTTGTCCTGGCAGTTGTTTGGCTAAGAGTCCCAAGAGTGTCCCTGTGCTTCACACAACATAAGCCAGGGTGGTGGTGCTTTGTGGGATCTTGTGTTAGGATGGAGGGCATTGCATTCTACCAGGTGGGTACTGTGGAGTTTGTGTTGGGGGGGGTGTGAGGGGAGGTGCTGGTGACTATAGTCAGTGCTGCAAGTCCCCCTTCCCACCCAGCCAGCCAGATATCCCACCATGGAACGTGCTTGCATTGCAGGGAGTGTAAGTTGTCTCTCAGGATGTCAGTCAGTGGTGTCCTGCTGTTTGTTGGTGCACAGTTGGCAGCAGGGCCTTGTGCTCCCCACAGCAGTAGCCAGTGTCAGCCATCTTGTGAGTCCTTCTCCACTCCCTGTGATGTGAGCATGGTTCAGGGTGGTGTTGATGGGCCAGTTGTGAGGCTGAGCAATGTCTGTGACTACGACTCCCATCATGCTATTGCCTCCACCCCCTTCCCAGCATGCCCATGCTTCCTTCCTTTTGACTCTGCTTCCCTGTGGGGTGGGCTGGCTGTGCTGACAGGATGGCTGGGAGTGTTGTCCTGGCAGTTGTTTGGCTAAGAGTCCCAAGAGTGTCCCTGTGCTTCACACAACATAAGCCAGGGTGGTGGTGCTTTGTGGGATCTTGTGTTAGGATGGAGGGCATTGCATTCTACCAGGTGGGTACTGTGGAGTTTGTGTTGGGGGGGGGTGTGAGGGGAGGTGCTGGTGACTATGGTCAGTGCTGCAAGTCCCCCTTCCCACCCAGCCAGCCAGATATCCCACCATGGAACGTGCTTGCATTGCAGGGAGTGTAAGTTGTCTCTCAGGATGTCAGTCAGTGGTGTCCTGCTGTTTGTTGGTGCACAGTTGCCAGCAGGGCCTTGTGCTCCCCACAGCAGTAGCCAGTGTCAGCCATCTTGTGAGTCCTTCTCCACTCCCTGTGATGTGCGCATGGTTCATGGTGGTGTTGATGGGACAGTTGTGGGGGGGGCAATATGTGTGACTGCGACTCCCATGATGCTATTGGCTACACTGACTTGGCCAGCATACACAGAATTCCTTCCTTTGAGTGGTCTTCACTGTGTGTTGGTGTTGTTGTGGTGGCTACATGTGTGGATGTGTGTGTTAGTTCTATTTGTGCCACTGCCTAGCTGTAGTTGTGGTTGTGTTTGTACATGTGTTGGCACAGTTGGATGTGACTTTTTTGATGGCATGTGTTGGGTTTATCTGACTGACATACACATTTTGGGATGATTCTGTTCTAGTTGCTGTGTAATTGCTATGAGTGCATGGTTTGACTCTCCCTTGACAGTGATGTGTGTGTGTTTTGTGGCAGTATATTGTGTACATTTGTTGTGTACTCACCAGGCTCTGGGATGTCCTCTAGTCCATATATGCTCACTGGCGGTAGGATGGCCCGCACCTTCTCCTCCCAGGGCCTGAGGTATATTGGCTTGGCAGGAGGGCCACTGCCGGTGTGTTGGCTGTTGATGTAATCTTGCTTCAGCAGTTTCCGTACCCTCCTGCGCACGTCATACCACCTGTTCTGGATGTCGGTCTTTGTGCGCCGACATGGTGATTGTGCGTTCACCCTGTTGATGATCCTCTCCCACATCTTGGTTTTCTGCGACATGGGGGTCTGTTGGACCAATGTGCCAAACAGCTGTGGCTCTACCCTGAGGATCTCGTCTACCAGGACTTCCAATTCACAATCTAGGAACTTGTGATTCTTCTTGGGGGGCATGGTGATGGGTGGTGATGGTGGGTGATGTGTGTGTTGGTGTGCAGGTGAGGGTGTGTGGGTGTGTGTTGTGCTGGGTGTATGTGAGGTAGGTATTTGTTGGTGTGCTGCTGGTGTGTGGCTTGTGTGAGGGATGAGCTGTGGGTGTGTGGTTGCTTTCTCTTGGGTGCTGGCAGTGGAATGGCATTTGCAAAGGCTCATGGTAGTGATTTGTGTCCTTTATATAGGTGGAGTTGTGGGTGTGTCTTTGTTCTCTGTCCCCACCCCCCCAGTATTTATTGGCTTGGTAATTGCTTGTTTGGCCTTTTTTTGGTTGATTTTTCCTTTGTGCTGTTTGTGTATGTTGGAAACGTTCTTGTGACCGAGTCGGACCCTGCATTGGTCTCGTACGGTGTTTTCCGTTTCGTTCACGCTGTGTTTGTGCAGTTTTGTATGCTGCGTACGCGTCGGTCGCGGTGTATTGTGTTGCTTCGGCTCGGTTTTGTATGCGTGTCGGTCGTGCGGCTTGTCCTCCGTCCGACTCGGTCGTGTTTTTCGCGCCTTGCATCGTACTTTGCGGGTTGGAGTTGGCGGGTACGATTCGGTCGGATTTGTTCCGGGTGCGTGTCGGTCGGTTGGATTCGCGTGTTTTCCGGCCGGATTGCTATTTTCCGAGCGGCTCGGTCGGTCGGCTTGGTTTCCTGACGTGTCGGTCGGATTTATCGCGGCTTGCATCGTACTTGGCGTGTCGGGCGCCACTGGTACGTGTCGGTCGGTATTTTTTCCGGATCCGAGTCGGTCGGTGCTTTTTCCGGCCCGAATCGGAATCGACCCCTAAGTGTTACATTGTGATTCAGAATGGAAGTTTCATTATGAGAAATCAGAATGATTTACGAGATTTGTGCTAATTCTTTACAGCCCTGAAGAAGCGGTTTTAAGCAGTGAAACATGAGTTGTCTGTGTTCAAAAGGAACCGTCTAGGTTGTGTTGAAAAGGATACTTCTAAGACCTATTTTTAGAATTTATTAATGGCAATGGATTTCAAGGCCTGTTGTACAATACACAGTGGATTATATTGGAACATTGATGTTCTTCTGTACTATAATTCTCATGAGACTGCCCTCAAAAATATTTGTACCATATATCTTGTTTGCAAACACATTTAAATATTGTTGTTTTTTGTATTAGAATCTACCTGTGATAATTTTGCATGAAACAAAAAGGTAACAAATATGCTTCCCATTGGCAAACAATGTTTCAAACTTTGCAAAGTATGTGTCGGTTAGGGTAACAACTAACAGTGAGTTTGAGCTGGTGCAGTGCCTTAATCATTGAAGTTGAGCATTATGTTCTATGACGGCATTATGACATCACTGATGACATCTCAAATTACATCATTGATGACATCACTGATGACATTGTGAGCTTGTTTAATAGTTTACATAGTGGCAGTTAACTACCATATTACTTTTCTACCTAATTTTGAACAGCCTGTGTCCAGCTAATCGGTATAAGTGTTTACAAAACACAAGTGCTCCTAATGCACTATAGGTGTGTAGAGGTATTCAACATGTTATAAATCTTTGTTTAGAAGAGTAACTCTGTGTGCAGGTGACAGTTGACTTGTGTTCATTATGTTCCACACAAGTTTTTGGTATTGCAGAAAAGGTTTACAGCAGGGCATTCTATGTGCTACATAGTAAGGGCATTTTTATTTTGTGCTGCCCTTGCTCCACGCAACAGGGCACAAGGAAGGCGCAAATGTTAAGTTACATTTATCAGGCCAAGCAAGGCCACCTTGTGTGATCTTGGGTGGCTTGATAAATCTAGAGTAATGCAATGCAACGCAAATCGCTGCGTTGCATTACTCTGCGCCAGGGAGACATTCCATGGGTGAGGTGTGGGTCTTCCCATGCATCCACGAATGGATTTTGGTGCATTTCTAGATTTACCATTACTGGTAGACCTGGGAATGCATCAAAATGCTAAACCTCCCCAGGTGAGGCGCAATAAGGAGAAATATCTTTATCTCTCCTTGTTACTTCCTCTTTCTATGTGTGCTACAGTGTGCAGCACACATAAAAAAAGGAAAAAGCCTATCAGGATTGTTTTTGTGCAGGAAGCCTTCCTGCACAAAAACAATCCTACTTACGATGCAGGCACCCTTGTACCATGGTGCAAGGGTCCATGCATTGGCACTAGGCAGCACATTGTGTGTCAGCACAGGGAAAACACAGGTATGCACCGTATTATGTTAAATACAGTGCATTCCTGCACTTTACCATGCGCTGTGTGATTTTTTCATAAATATGCCCCTAAGTATTGTAAGCAGCCATGAGTTAGTAGACAGAATCGTCTCAGCTTGACAATTTCTACTTAACATAGAAGACTGTGTGCAGCAGGTACTAACCTATGTACATGTGATTGTTTTGCTTGAAAAGATGGGCTGTCTGCAAAGTTTTCATCACAGTATGAAGGTTGCAGGTAGTATGATCTTTAGCATCTTCAGACCTTGGCTATTTTAAGTGAATAGTTGCTCTTTGGACACGTTTGCATAGATTGTACACTGTTTTGAAGTAGATACTTTTTAATACTCTGTGGTGTATTTCTCATGAGTGTTTCACTGTCTGAAAACTGTGTGGTACAGAGTAAACTCTTCATAGAGTAAACACTGTTAACAGTACCCACTTTTCTACTCATATCGAATTCATTTCTCAATGTAGGTTAGGGGTTGGATACAGGTAAAGAGTGTGCTTAGTAGGGCATTAGTTATGTAACAGGGCTTGAGTATCTGGAGGAACTTGGCTTTCCCCGAGCAGTTGTATACAGATTGAACACCATGTTCAGGATAGGTTACCCTATCATCGGTGGTTCAACATGAACTCAGCTAACCATGAAGTATATGGTATATGTTCAATGTTGCAAATAACACAAGCTTGCCTTTTCATTGGGGGTTGTATATATGATAGGAATAAAGATGCTTGATATTATTCTAAGCTATTTTACATTTATTTTCCAGGCCTTACTTTCTAGGCTGTATGAGAAACTAGAACTACAATGAAGAATGTGTAGCAGTGAGACCAGTGCAGTGTTTTTGATTTTTGTATTTCTCCACATATTGTTAGTTCACTGGAATCATGTTGTTTATCCTCAGTTCAAAACTCTGGGCTTGTTGCAGGCTCATTTAATTAGTATAGTTAGGAATGTCTCGTCCCTGCTTCACTGACTCCCCAAATCACAAGTTAATTTGTCAAAATCAGACCATTGTTTATTCTACATTTTTCATTATTGAAAAGACAGGCCAATCTAAATAAATGTTTATGGTAGAGCAAGCAGCACAGTTTATTTTTCCAGGCTGCGGAGGAAGAACCTGACTGGCACATGGATTGGAAGCGTGCTGCGCTTTGTTCCTCAGTTGTGTTATTGGGTATTTGATTACCCTGAAAGGTATAAGAGTACTAAAAGTCCTTTATGTTGAGCATTTCAAAAACAACATTGGTTCTTTGAAACATATGTTATTCGATTGTCCTATTGTCTTTAAATGTTAGTCTCTTATTTGGGATATTATTTGGAAAACTCTTGCTATTTCTGATATTAAGTCATACTCTATAGTTATTAGTAAGTCTGTGGCTCTTTCTTCTACTTTATCCTGGGAAAATAAGAAACTTGGGGGCATATTAACAAGGCGGCGATAAGCAATTATCGCTCGCTTTTGCGGTCGTTTTCGGCCAAAAGCTGGCGATAATTATATCGCCTTATCAGCAAAGACACGCTATCGCGTGTTTTGCTGATTTTGCTCCGTTTCAGCACGCCTGACTTCGCATCGATAATGAGATGCAAAGTAGGCGTGTCTGTGGAAACAACATGGGTAAAATATCGCGAAGGCAGCTTCGCGATATTTATAATGCGGGAAGCGATTATTTTAATCGCGTTAAGTATGCTTTAACGCAGGAATTTAACGTCTGTTAAATTCCTGACTAAGGCATACTTGACAAGGGGGTGGATTCTGTGGCTAAGACCACAGGCCCTATCATCTAGGATATCGCCGTTTTCCCATGGAAAACGGCGATATCCACGCTATCTCTGACATTTTTATCGCCTCGGCGATGCGCGTTGTTAATAACGCGCTAACCGGCGATAAATTCCAGAGATAGCCGGCGATAAATATGCAAACGCTAAGCGCGCTTTGCGATATTTATCGCCGGCCCTGATAATATGCCCCTAAGGGGCATATTTACAAGGAGCTGTATCTCCGCTTTTGGCTTAAAAGCCAAAAAGCGGAGATAAAACTATCGCCCTATTTACAAGAGGGTGCTAACATGCATAATCGCATGTTAGCACCCTTTTTCCCAACGCCTCCCTTTGCATCTTTAATGAGATGCAAAGTGGGCGTACCCCGGATGGACTACCTTGCAAATATTGCTGATGTTCACATCGCGATATTTACAAGGCTGCCCCAGCATTTTAGCACAAGTTAGTTTTTGGAGAAAACCGCTGTTTTCTCCAAAAACTAACGTCTGCTAAAATGCAGACTTACCTATCCCTAACATTGGGGTGGATTATGCTGATACGACCCTGTGGGTCATATCAGCAAGGTTATCGCCGTTTTGCAGGGAACATCACTGGAAAACCAGCGATGTTCCCTGCAAAACGGCGATATCCTCGCTATCTCTGGAATTTATATCGCCCTGGAGAAACGCGTTGTTAATAACGCGCTACCAGGGCGATAAATTCCAGAGATAGCCTGTGATAACAAAATTATCGCTAAGCACGGCCAGCGGATAATATGCCCCTATTTGACTTCAAACATTTCTGCAACTATTAAATCCATGACCTCTAATTGGAGAGAGGCCAAATTAATATCTACTTGGATTACCTTTCCAAGAAAAGTTGATAGATTATTATCGTTTCGTCTCACTAGCTCTTCTCTTAAACATGCTATTTTTGGAAGCCACTGGATCATTATGTATCTTTTTTTTCTAATGATTTATGACTTTTATGTATTAGCATTACTAGTTAGCATATTATATACTCTTTTTAATATTATTAAGTACCTCAATTTGAAAACGTTGTTATTTTCCTCCCCCATTGTTTACATTATTTTATTAATACTGGCAATTGTTAGCAATATTCGCTTGTTGACATTACATTTATATTATCCGGTTATTCCTCTCATAATTTAGTAATTGCTTTGTATGTTTACTGGATGATCTTATGAAATCTTAATAAACATATTTGTATGTAAACTATAACTAACATTCCATCTAGCAAGCAGACATGCCTACCACCGGGGCGGAGACCTCTGGCATGGAGAGTGAGATCTAACTATGGGAAGGGCATGGAAATACGATAGGTTTAATTATTTAAAATAAATAAATAAACATATCCCAATAAATAATATCAATCTAAATTAATTAAAAATATTTTTCATTGGAAATGCAAAATAAAGTTTTTACTGCATATGATCTCCTTACATTAAGGGGCACATTCTGTGAAAAGGAAAGGCAGGAATGCGCAATATTTAACATTATACGCACACTCTTGCCCTTTCCTTGTCCCTGCGCCATTTTGGCTGCTTAGCACCAATGCAGGCACCCTTGCGCCATGATGCAAGTGCCTGTGTTGTCAGCAGGATTGTTTTTGTGCAGGAAGGGATACGTTCCTGCACATAAAGAATCCTTATAGGCATTTTCCTCTTTCTAAGTGTGCTGCATAATGCAGCACACGTTGAAAGAGGAAACAACAAGGAGAAATCAAGATATTTCTCCTCGTTACGCATCCCATGGAGAGGTGTTGGCATTTTGACGCATGCCCAGGTATACCAGTGTTTGTAAGTCTGGGAATGCACCAACATCCATGGGTGGATGCGTGGGAACACCCACGCCCCACGCACGGAACACCTCCCTGGGGCAGAGTAATGCAATGCTGCGATTTGCACTGCGTTACGTTACTCCAGATTTATCAAGCCATGCAGGCCCACACAAGGTAGCCGTGCGTGGCTTACTAAATCTTACTTTAGTGTTATGTCGGTCTAATACCCCCTTACGTGGTGCAAGGGTGAGGAAACACTGATAAATATGCCTTTAAGTTTCTTTTCAATAATGAAATAATTCAAATATATTAACTCCGTGTTTAAATATAATCCATAAAAAAAATTGAAAAACCTCTCATTTTTATTTTTATTCCATTTTTAGTAAACGTGGTTAAATATATTTAAATAATTTAATAGATCATGGAACATATTTACCCCTGTTTTAAGACCTTTAGGGAAGCTGTAAATTTCAAAAGGTATTTTGCGAATTGTAATTGTCTCACTCTTTTGTGAGTATTTGTTTTATATTAGCATATCCCCACCCCACCTTTGAAATTTCATAAATCTCTCCTGTTTTGGTAGTAATTATTCCTGATTTTCCCACCACTTCCCCTTGTCCCTTACATATTTACTACCAATTTGTATACCGTTTGCAGATACCTCTGCCACTGTGGCCGAGATCTCCGCACAGAAAAGCCAGGAGAGGTAGAGGTTGTCACCAGCTTGTTTGTTAATTGTATTTTGCTGTATGTGACAAGGACAACGCACTACTACTTTATGTACCAATAACGCAGTTTGTCACTCAGTC
>CAWUFW010028884.1:0-20292 GCA_963921515.1 Calotriton arnoldi | reverse complement strand
TGACAGTCCAACATATAAAGGTACACATGCCAGCATGTAGCCATCAATACAGATGGCACCAGTGGTGTTAGCCACCTCATGATGCTGTATAATCCCCACTTACCAAGGGGAAGTAGTGCTCAGTGTCTGAAGCTAGAGTGCATTGTATGCATGCCACAAGTAAGTGGTCTACCATCACATGAGACACAGTAGTGTGGGAGCATCACTCCAGACACAAGGATGACAAGTGGCCTGTTTGGGACCACTGTCACAAAAACCCAGCAAAAGATAAAGTAGGTGATCTGTGACATTAGGCAGCCATGTGGCTGTTCTACTCTGAAAACTGACATTTGACTGGACCCTGTTTAGTTCCTAGTCACATGGGCAATAGTCTACAGTTATCACCATGCACCTACTACCAGACCTACACATGCAACAACTCTCCCATTGCATGGAACATGGGTCACTTTGAAGCTTGATGGGTAAATAGCTGCCTGTAACAAAAGATAGATGGCCATGCAGGATGTTTCACTCAGGCCAATACTCACCCCCTCCTAGCAGTTGTTGGGCTCTCAACTAATCAACAAAGTCTGGGTATCCCACCACCAATATGTGGGCCATTAGGCAGGGATCAGGGTCCAGCAGGTGCCCCTTCTGCCTTGGGAGGACAGTCCCGGCTGGACCTCCACGATCTTATGGGTCCAGAGTCTCAGGTCCTCCCACCTTTTTCTGCAGTGAACTCTGTGCCGACAAGCGACTCCCAGGGTCCGCACCTTCAGGGCATTGGCCTTCTACATGGACATCTTCTGATGGACTTTGACCTGTATGGATGCAATAGCTGAAGAGGCTGAGCAGACATGCAAGATATAGGTTATCTGCTAGGTTGTAGACAGCTAGCATAACCATCGATTTATGTTGTACACACCACATGTATAAGGTGCACATGGTGAGCACCACAAAAAGCATTACTACACACTATTTAAGTCATCTGAGGACTGCCCTCAATCCTGATTATGCCTATACTGACTAGGCCAGCCTACTGACATCACGTAGCCCTGGCCCACACAACATGTGCTCTGAAATGAGTTAACATGTAGCACAGCACACAATTATGTCCTCCCGAAGGTACAGTACTAGTGCAACACTGGTCAGACACCTGAACAGTCTGGACAAATGACTTTATTCAAACAGTCCAAGACATCACTGCTACCATTGCATTGACTACATTCCAAGATTTGGGTCACAATGAAAGGGCAGGCATGTCTGTCACTGAGAGCTCGCACTCTGATGATCAGTGGACGTGATTTACATATGTGGCCATCATACTACGTCTGCATGTGTTTGTGTGGGAAGTTCTGGCATCACGTGACACACCGTATGCCATATGTGGCAGTATGTATTGGACGACATCAATATAACATTGTACATACTGTATGATTGCTCATTCTAACACAACTGGTGATGAACTTCTGAACTGCACTGCAGATGTAACCAACTATCTACAGTGTACATGTCTGACATGAGCAATGTTCTGGTACATATCTAGCATCACTTATAGGACAGTAAAGTCCTAGATATATGGGAGTAAGGGGCCTGTCCTAAGGCAATGACACACAGTGACAATATAGGTCCATGGATGGTAGCCTCAGGTCTGGGGATCTCATCATGCACCATACCAACTGTAGTAATACTAGTTGAATTTGAGTCAACTCATGGTCCAGTTACACTAATTTAGGCCACATCTGAGGATCAGCAGATCTGCAGAGACAGTACTCTGTGCATCAGTTCCATAGCCACATTATCTCTGCTATAGCCTGGACCATGGACCATACAGGGCGCAACTCATTGTCAGGGTTTACTCTCTGCACCTTGAGCATACTGTTCCCACATAACCATCATATGTTCACATTTTCCCAACATATCAGTACATCTTGTGGCCATCCTATATATGATTTCACTGTTGTGGGTCACTCTGAAGGGGTCTGTGAGATGTCAGTATCTCCCAGACAACAGTTTGATGAGGCCTCATGTGTGCTGAGTAATGTGTGGGACTGTACACATATCTCAAATCATCCTCACATGCTACTTACAGGAAACATACAAAAGTTAGGGTGTAAGGCCTATACATTTGTTAGCACATCTGCCATGTACTGAATAGCAAATTCATCATAGGCAACATAACATTTATACATGCATAGATATGTGCATGCAACCAGTGTAGGATTTAAGACTGATTACACATCAATATGGTGATGTGAAGTCCACAAAGTACAGTGCCACGTGAACCATGACATGATTGTCCTATGTAGGGGAGGACATTATCTGACTTACTAAACTCTGATGTCAGTCTGGGACTCTGAGCCACATTGTAGCCTATGGGATAGGATAGGATAGCATTATTTTTGCAGAATACAGACTGTATTAGCAGTGCTCACCTTCTCCTCTGGTGAGCCATAGAGTTGGCGATACAGGGGAATGACCTCCATAACCAAGGTCTCCAGCTCCTTTGGAGTAAATACAGGGGCCCTGATCCCTGTACAGTGTGCCATGAGAGCTCTCAGAGATGGCAAACAGCAGCTGATGTTGGGGATGTGTTGTAAGCAGGAGTGTCTGGAGGCAAGTCATTTGATTTTCAAACCACAATAAACACATACACCTCATAGGGGGTCTTCTGTGTAGATGGCCACAGCCATTTGACTGCAGCAGTCACATTATCCAATGTTAGCCTATGACTGTGACTGCAGTGGAGAAAGACGCCTACTGCGCGGTTTAAATTTGCCAGTAGTCGGCGAATCAGCATGTCCAAATAGCGAGGTCAGGCATCCACACAGGTGGCCTTCTATGTAGACAGACACAGCCCTTGGACTGTGTCGGTCACATTCTCCAACGTAAGCCTATGGCTGTGACTGCCGTGGAGGAAGCCGGCTACCACGCGGTTTAAATTCGCCAGCAGTCAGCGATTCAGCATGTCCCATTAGTGAGGTCAGGCATCCGCCATGTCAGTGTTGAAAACCACTTAGAAAACAATCTTCTAAGTGCGTCTCCACCAGTAAAAATGTATTGGAACATGTCATCTGATGTATGACACCATTCCTCTGCCTCTATCAATACTCAAACGCCAGTGTTGTACATTACTGTGCATGAACACACGATTATCGTGGTGCACTGTACACTGGTGGTGATGGTAGTTATGTGTGCAATGCAGACTCCACAACATGACGGTGTCCACCATACAATAGAAGTTTGAATGATGTGCACAGTGCTGTTACAGACACATGTAGAGTCCAGATTGTGAATGATGGGTGGAACTCGCAGAAATGGCGATCAATCTGATCGGGTGACTCCGGCATATCTCAGGACAATCAATTTCTTACTTGAGGCTGTCTTCAGCTTGGATTGGCCTCTCCTACAACAGTGGTCAATGGGTGAAATCGCTCCTCCAGATCATTGTCCGGCATCTATCCAACTTTCCTCATCTAAGATGTTGATATGTATACAATTGTAACTTATGCAATCATGATGGGAATTACTGTGTAGTGCTAACATATGCTGATATGTGTGGTCGCATGACTTTTGGGTGTGTCATGGTAAATGTTACTGTGGATGCTGTGACGAATATCCATATGTCTGTACACTCCAGACATAAGTACCCTGGCACAGGGTAGAAAACAACAGCCTCCAGTATACCGGCCATTTCCAGACCTTCAAACTATGGAAGAAAGAGACGTCATCAGGAAGTTTCATCTTACTAGGCAGACAATACAAGATGTATGCAACCAGTTGGAGCCTCATTTATGTCTTTGAAGAAAATAACTAATGGCGGCACTGCATTTCCTGGCCACAGGTTCCTTTCAGTACAGTATTGCTATATCTGGTGGAATGTCACAATCTATGTTCAGTGGCGTACTACGTGATGTGCTTTCAGCAATGATGAGACACAAGGACAGCTACATCCAGTTCTCCAAACGTGAAGATTTGGCCAATGTAAAGGTGACTTCTATGGATTTGGTTACATCCCACATGTGGTTGGAGCTGTTGATGGCACACATATTGCCTTAGTACCACCGCAAGTCAGAGAATAGGTTTATAGAACAAGAAGCTCTTCTATTCTATCAACGTGCACGTGGTTTGTTCATCGGATTTATATATCACACACATCTGTGCCAGACTCCCAGGATCTGCACATTACTCCTTCATACTGCAAAACAGCACCATACCTAAGCTGATGTTACAACTTCTACCAGAGATGGCCTGGCTTGTTGGTGAGTATGATGTGTCCAACCTTTGTGTTTGTGACATCAGGTTGTATCTCCTGAAAGTGTGTGACTCATTATTGCACTTATGTCTGTCTTCCATCTAGGGCACTCAGCGTATCCCAACCGCCCATGGTTGTTGACACAGCTGAGGAATCGGACAACCCCAGGGGGAGTCCGCTTCAATGAGGCCCATGGAAGAACACAGCGGCCAGTGGAGCAGGCTTTTGGACTCCTAAAGGCCAGATTCAGATGTCTTGGCAGGACTGGGTGGGCCCTCCTCTACTCACCCAGTAAAGTGTGCCAGATCACCATAGCCTGCTGCATGCTCCACAACCTCGTACTGCAACGGAACATCCATCTCATCGCAGAGGATAAAGACCACCAGGAGCCACCAGGTAAGGATCCTGAAACGCCAAATGATGATGACAGTGGTGAAGAGGAAGGAGTTGGCATGCTTCAAGAGCTCAGCAACACTTTCTTCTCATGAGTATAAGTATGCTGTGAGATGTCATGTTTTTGACTGTCACAGTGACTGTTGTTGTGATGCTGTGAGGAGGACATTCATGGAAACATGTTAGGTATGTACAGATGTGGTAAACTCTGTGCACAGCTGTTTGTAGAGGAAGGTCTTGACACATGCACACGTTGTTGATGTTGCTTTGTGTAGGTGACATATAACCATGTACTTTGTACTTAAGAAGTGGACTGTGATTGGCGTCATATGTATGACTTCCTGGCTAGTCTCTTTTTATTGGTCTGTTTTAGGGACCTTCACCATGTAATCTTTATTTGGACATTTCAGAGTTGTGACATCAGCAGGTATATGATGCTGTTTTGAAGGACGAAGTTGACATGGATTGTTCCTGGGAATGTTTGGCACAGACTTTGGGTGTACAACTCCGGTGCCAAGCCAGTTTGCACAGCGATAGGATGGAAGTTGCTAAGGCTGCATTGGACTTGTTCCCTGTTGTGTGGTGGTCCTTTTGCAATATGTGTGCGATCAAGTTTTCAAACACAATGTTGTTGTTGGGCTAAATCATACTAGTCTCCCTTCACATTGGCTAAGTCCTCAATGTGTATGAACTGGATGTAGCTGTTGATGTGTCTCATCATTGTATGCCACAGTGCTTGTGGCACACCCCTGACGGTAAAGAGTCAGAATATCGAGTAGGATATGTCGACTTGCACTAATATCAAGTGCAAAATATCGAGATACATAAATACCGACTGCAAGAATATCGTGGTAAAGAATATTGAGTTTCAGGTAAGAAATATCGTTTTCTAAAATATCGAAGTAATTAACATCGTTTGCAAAAATATAGTTGTAAAAAATATCGTTTTTTTAGTTAGTGTTATGTATTTCAGTATGTATTTTAAATGTATGTGCTTTAGTTTTTTGTCTAAGTATTGCATTTGTTTTTTAATATATGTGATAAAATTTTAAAAAGTTATTAATTTTATTTTAATTACATTTTGCGTTTTAGTTTTGTAGCGGGTTGTGGGTTTAAAGGGGAATAGGGTGAGAAGTAATTTAATTATAATAAATTGAATATTCATTTTTATTTATTAGTATTTATTTATTTTCGATTTTATAGTGTTAATTGTGGGAATTAATTTATAAATAATTAATTAATAATTGCTGTTAATTTTTATTGATTAATTAATTGGTAAATATGTTAATAGTGTCATTATTTTAGGAGCGGCTTGTGGGTTTATAGGGGAATAGGGTGGGAAGTAATTTAATTATAATTAATTTATTAATATTTTTTATTAATTAATATTTATTTATTTTATATTTTATATTGTTAATTGTCGGAACTAATTTAATATTAGTTATTTATTAATTGGTTGTTAATTATTATTAAGTAATTGGTAACTATGTTAAGGGGCCGATTCCGATCTCGGTCGGAGGCGCACCCAATACCATTCGGTCGGGAAAAAAGCCATGCGAAAGCCTGTTTCCCGACCGAACCGTACGCGGGTCCGTCCGAGCGAGTACGATGCGGGTCGCCGACCGACTCGTCCGGGCGTCCCGACAGCTCCGACCGACTCGCTCGGACTCGAACCGCTCCGACCGACTCGCTCGGACCCGATTCGCACCGCGCAATGGAGACGTTTCCCGGCCGGGTAAGTACGATGCGCGCCGCGAGCAGTCCGACCGAGCCGCGCACTCCGGCTCGTAAGAGCTGTCGGAGCCGTACTTTGGGGGTCCGTGTCGGACCCCCCTGTACGCGTAGCCGCGCGAGTCGCACACAGGGGGGACCCAAGGGTCCCCCCTACCTGTGCGTGTACGCCGCGAAGCGCTTCGCGGCGTACTCGCTGTAGGGGGCGCCCTTGTCCGCCTCGCACCCATTGAGGCAATGGGAGCCCGCGTACGCGTTGTACGACCGGCTCCCATTGAGTTCAATGGGAGTCCGACCGACTCGTGTCCGATAACATACGGCCGCATCGTACTCGTTCGGTCGGACTGCACGGGTCCGATTCGGTCGGAAATCTCTCCGGGTCCGGCTCGGTCGGAGAAATTTCCGGCCCGAATCGGAATCGACCCCTAATTGTGTTATTTTTTTAGGAGCGGGTTGTGGGTTGATAGGGGAGTAGGGTGGGAAGTAATTTAATTTTAATACATTTATTAATATTTTTAATATAATATTTAATTAATTTTATTTTATAGTGTTAATTGTGTGAATTAATTTATTAATAATTATTTATATTTTGCTTGTTAATTGTTATTAATTAATTAATTAATTGTTAATTAATTATGTTAATTGTGTAATGTTTTACTGAAATTGGTGGTGGTATTTATAGGGGAATATGATGGGAGGTAATTTAATTATAATTAATTAATTATTTGTTAATTAATTAATTAAATTTTAAGTATGCCAATTGTGTAATAATTTTGAGTTGTGAGTTGGGGGTTTATAGTGGTAAATGGTGGGAAGTAATTTTTTTAAATTGATTAATGATTTGTCGTTAATTGATATTCATTGAATAATGTAAAATTAGCTATGGAAATTGTGTAAATATTTTTAGGTGTGTGTTTTGGTGTTTTTGTGGTAGAGGGTGGAAAGTAATTTAGTTTAAATTAATTAATCATTACTTGATAATTAATATTCATTTATTAATTGATAAATATTTTTGGTAATTGTTTAGTTTTTATTTTGTTTGGGGATTTAGGTTCAATAGCTGTAACGTTTGGTTTGTACATTAATTTTTACATTTTTAAATGTGTTTTATAATTATTAATATTTGTTTAATTGATAATTAATTGTGTTAATTATAGAGGTACACTCTATTGGTTAATTTAGATGTGTGTTATAAATTGTGTGGTGTTATAGGGTAGGAAAATAAATATTACATTTATGTAATTTTTTATTTTTTGATTAAGATACATTTCTATTACAAAATATTTATTTGTTTGTAAATTGTTTGTTAAATTAAACAAATTAATATTTTTTGTCAATTTTAGATTTTTGCTACATTAAAATATTTTTATATGTTTTGTTGATATTTAAATTTTTATATATGTTTTGTTTTTGGGTTTTTTATTATATTTTGTATTGTAGTTGATATTTTGTTTGTTTTTAAATTTGAATTTTGTTCTGTGGGAATAGTAATTTTTGCCCCTCCGCTATCCAACACTTTCCTTACTGTTGCATTCACAGGAGTGGGAATAGTAATTTATACCCCTACGCTATCCAACACTTTCCCTACTGTTGCACTAATTGGAGTGGGAATAGTAAATTAATACCCTCCGCTATCCAACAGTTTCCCTACTGTTGCACTCATTGGGGTGGGAATAGTAATTTGTACCCCTCCACTATCCAACACTTTCCCTACTGTTGCACTTCCTGGAGTGGTAATAGTAATTTTATCCCCTTTGCTATCCAACACTTTCCCTAATGTTGCACTCATTGGAGTGGGAATAGTAAATTATTCCCCTCCATATCCAACACTTTCCCTACTGTTGCACTCGCTGGAGTGGGAATAGTAATTTTTACCCCTCCGCTATCCAACACTTTCCCTACTGTTGCACTTGCTGAAGTGGGAATAGTAATTTTTATCACTCCGCTATCCAACACTTTCCCTACTGTTGCACTTGCTGGAGTGGGAATAGTAAATTATTTTCCTCTGCTATCCAACAGTTTCCCTACTGTTACACTCACTGGAGTGGGAATAGTCATTTTTACCCCTATGCTATCCAACACTTTCCCTACTGTTGCACTTGCTGGAGTGGGAATAGTAATGTTTATCCCTCCGCTATCCAACACTTTCCCTACTGTTGCACTTGCTGGAGTGGGAATAGTAAATTATTTCCCTCCGCTATCCAACACTTTCCCCACTGTTGCACTCACTGGAGTGGGAATAGAAATTTTTACCCCTATGTTATCCAACACTTTCCCTACTGTTGCACTTGCTGGAGTGGGAGTAGTAATTTTTATCCCTCCGCTATCCAACACTTTCCCTACTGTTGCACTCATTGGAGTGGGAATAGTAAATTATTCCCCTCCACTATCCAACACTATCCCTACTGTTGCACTCGCTGGAGTGGGAATAGTAAATTATGTCCCTCCGCTATTCAACACTTTCCCTACTGTTGCACTTGCTGGAGTGGGAATAGGAATTTTTTACCCTCCGCTATCCAACACTTTCCCTACTGTTGCACTCATTAGAGTGGGAATAGTAAATTATTCCCCTCCGCTATCCAACATTTTCCCTACTGTTGCAATCGCTGGAGTGGAAATAGTAAATTATTCCCCTCCACTATCCAACACTTTCCCTACTGTTGCACTCGCTGGAGTGGGAATAGTAATTTTTTACCCTCCGCTATCTAACACTTTCTCTACTGTTGCACTAAATGTAGTTTAAAATGTAGGTTTAAAAAATATTACATATTTTAATATTTTAATTTATAATTTTATTTTTATTTTTATGTTACAGGTGTACGTATATATATATATATATATATATATATATTTATCTTTATTTTTTAATATATTTCTAACATTTTATAATTAATTAAAAATATTATTTATTAATTATTTTTAAGTAAATTTATATATATATTACATTTTATATATGTATGTTTCATTTATTTTTAAATTACATTTATTACTTATAATTGTTAAAATTTACAAATAAATCTAAATATTTTTTTAAGTAAAATGTGTTATTTAATTTATTTTACATTATTTATAATACATATAAAAAAACGATATTTTGTACTTCAATATTTTTAACAACGATATTTTTTTTCGATATTTTTGTACTTACCATTATGAAGATAGGAGGTCGATATTTTTGACAATGATGTTTATGTCACAATATTTCTGTAGGTCGATATTAGTGTTGTCGATATTCTGTTAGTGATCCACCCCTGACATATGTTTTTGACATTCCACCAGATGCAGCAATATTGGATTGGAATGAGCTTGTGCTCAGAAACTGTTGTACTGCCATGTTTTGGTTTCTTGTTTTCCATGAAGTGCGATTCCTTTTGTGAGATTGTCAATATGGCTCCAGCTGATTCCATTAACCAAATGTCATTTGTCGGTTCTATTTGGCATTGCCAGATGTATCCCCTTCGACCATGTTGTTGAGGTCTGCACATGACATTTGTGATCACTGAAACAGATCATTTCAGTGATGTATTATTTAGCTCTGTTTTTGACATTATGCCAGTCTAAAGTTGGAACTGTGCAATAAAGATGTCATGAGACTGTACACATGTATGTCTGTGTTGGAGTGACATGGTTGTGATACTCAGTTGCACATTGTTGACATTCCACATGTCCATGCTTACACAAGTAGTTTCTACTTACATTTGTCAATTCACAAGGTGATAACTTACTAACTTGCTAGATGTGAATGATACTACAAGAGCGAATGATTTTGTGACAAGTGAATTTATTGCAGAGCACAATGTGAAGAAAAAATATATACAAATAGTAACAACACAGGAGTGTAGTTGTCAGTGTTGGTGGATGAAACCATTTTTGTAGGAGCCACATTGTCTGAAGTCCAAAGTCCAACAAACTCCTACCATCAGAAATTGAAAAGTGTACAGGAATAGTCAACAAAGTGAACGTGTTGCACACACAGGAGGACATCAGATGTGACGTTTCTTCCTGGCAGTGGTGGGTCCCTTGCTAACCCAACCTCCTAGATGTTTTCTTAGACGTCCAGGACCACATTGGGGGGGGGATCTGCTGCTGCAGGGTCAGGGGTGCATGAGGAGTCGTCCTTTGTCAGGCCTTCCCTTCCTGTGGCTGCCGCAGATGTAGAAGGGCTGGATGTAGATGGATCACAGGAATGGGTAGGTGGCGGGGGAAAGCCCTGCAGAGTGCGGTGTTAATGTCCCTCAGCACCCCTATGAGCTGGCCCATGTTGTCATTGTTGGTGTTTAGCCTGTGGTCTATGGACCTCTGCAGCTGCTTCATCTCCCGGAGCTCCTCAAGTAAGTGGCCCATCATTCCTTGTGAGTCCTCATAGGCTCCATGACTCTGTTGATGTCGGCCTGGGCGTCAGTGACACCAGTGGCCTCACTTTGCGGGCCCACAGTTACCCTCCCACCGCCCCTACCCCCCACTGGCCTGTTACCTTGGGCCAGCCTGCCCCTTCCCACTGGCTCCTCCATCCTCAATGAGAGTGTTGTCAATCGTCAAGGACTGGTGTGCAGGAGATGTTGCTGCCCATGCTAGGTCTACCAGTTGTTGGGACATAGGCCAGCTGAGATGATGCCACTAGGGTGTGAGGTGTGGTTGTGGGCACAGCGAGACTCACTGTTCCTGTCTGCCCAGGCTGTCCAAATGGGCCAGGTAGGTCCTTCATGTCCATGGGTCCAGAAGATTCTGCATCACTGAGAGGCTTGATCCGGGGGGGGCGGGGAGTTTGGGCGGTGTCTTGAGTCTGGCCAGACGTTGTGCTGGATCGACCTGTTCAGACATAGAGTATATTGTTATTGTTGTAAGTGTGGTATGTACATCCACATCATTTGCTACACAGTGAGTTCAGGCCTGGGAGAGACAAAAGGTTAACATTGTGAACTATCCTCATTGTGTTTGACGTGGTTGCAAGACATTGGGAGACATCCATTACATGAAGTTGTATTGGCCTGATCATTTACTGTACTGATATGCTTCATGTGACATGAGGGATGGCCATGGCATGTCCCAATAACTTGAAGCCAACACAGTGTAGAAGTTACATGTGTATTAGTAAATTATAAGTCCTAGGTGTGTACAATACAGCCATATACACACTACTTGTCAGTAGATTTAGCATTGGGAATCATGTGTGTGCAGTTTCATTGAGTCACCATCCATTTCAAATCAGCTTGGTTACCTTCATGTGTTACTGATATTTGGTGTCACTCATGGGCTCATTCTTTTCATTTATGCAGACCAGGGTAAGTTCAGGCAGAACATTGTGTGTAAAGTGCTTAGTCCATGTGACCTGGAGATCAGTGCTAACTGCCTGTGAGGTGAACTTCAGTAGTCACATGGCTGACATGGGAGTAAGGGCAAACAACACTGGTGCCTCCTGTTCAGAGTTAGAGGTAGCGGGCCTCATGGTAGCTGTAGTCATTTCAATCACTCCTACCCCACACTTGACCAATGGTTAACTGCCTTTGAGGTGAACATTTGTGATGATACAGCTGACAAGTGAGTAAGGACAAACAACACTGGTGCCTCCTGTTCAGAGTTAGAGGTAGCGGGCCTCATGGTAGCTGTAGTCATTTGAATCACTCCCACCTCACACTTGACCAATGGTTAAATGCCTGTGAGGTGAACCTCAGTGGTGACATGGCTGACAAGTGAGTAAGGACAAACAACACTGGTGCCTCCTGTTGAGAGTTAGAGGTAGCAGGCCTCATGGTGGTTGTAGTCATTTCAATCACTCCTACCCCACACTTGACGAATGGTTAACTGCCTGTGAGGTGTACCTCAGTGATGACATGGCTGACAAGTGAGTAAGGACAAACAACACTGGCACCGCCTGTTAAGTGTTCAAGCAACAGGGCCTCATGGTAGTTGTAGTCATTTCAATGTCTCCTATCCCACACTTGACCAATACCTAACAGCCTGTGAGGTGAACCTCTGTAGTCACATCGCTGACAAGTGAGTAAGGAGAAACAACACTGGTGCCTCCTATTCAGAGTTAGAGGTAGCAGGCCTCATGGAAGCTGTAGTCATTTCAATCACTCCTACCCCACACTTGACGAATGGTTAACTGCCTGTGAGGTGAACCTCAGTAGTCACATGGCTGACAAGTGAGTAAGGACAAACAACACTGGTGCCTCCTGTTAAGTGTTCAAGCAAAAGGGCTGTAGTCGTTTCAATTTCAACTTGCCAACACTAGTAACACTGGTTTGTGTTACATACCTGTTTGCAAAATACAGTTGTGGTGGGCCATACTATTAGACATTTGCACATATAATGGGCCAGGGGATGATGATTTGATGGTAATGCACTCACAGACAGCATTACCACATGTGGGATGTAATGGAGGTTGATACATGTGAACTTATGAGCAGGGATACTGATTGTAACTGCCAATCATACATCTGATAATTTGGCTACTGCATATAGGAAAAGTAGATGAGAAACATGATAGCGAGAGCTGAGATGTGTGTGAAAGGAACATTGACATGTTGTGACAGTGTGGTGTTACTTACCAGACTCCATTCCCCCAGGTATTCCTGTCAAGCCCTCAGAATGTCGGCTGGCGTGCACCTTCTCCTCCCAGGACGGGAGGGCCACTGCTAGTCTTCTTGGCAGCAATGTGGTCACTGGAGGCCAGGTTCTTCACCCTCATACTCAGGTTTGCCACCTCTTCCTGATGTCATCCTTTGTGTGCCCGGTGGGACCTACAGTATTCACTTTGTTGACTATCCTGTCCCACATTTCATTGCTCCTAGCGAGAGAAGTTTGTTGGACTTGGGCTCCAAAAATGTGTGGATCTACTCTAATGATTTCATCCATCATCACTGACAACTTGTGGGTTTTTGGCAGGTGACATGTTAATTAACGTGAGTGAAAGTGAGGAAAACAAAAAAAAACTTTACACCAAGGAAATCTGTAGAAAAAACTGAAAAAAGTGTGAGGAGTGTGTGTGTTGGTATTGTGTGAAAAGGGCTGCCTTATGTGACAAATATTGCTGTTCTGACTTGCTGTGCTGCAGTGTAGAGGCAAAGGATAATGGTCTGGAATGGGGTGTGTTTTATAGTGTGATTTGTTGGTGTGTCCACTTTGGCAATGGTCATTAGATGTGTAGATTTTTTCTGCATCCAGCGTGCACTGTTGTGGTGTTTCGTGGCAGCTGTAGTGTGGCGGTCGAGCGCCATTGTAAACCAGCTGACAAAGGACCGGAACTACAAGGGTTTAATCGTAATCTGCTCAGTGGTGGTACCATAGCCCTAACAGCATCGGAGTCCCTATCTGCAACATTTCCGACTGCCGCAGCCCAAGGTAAGGCTACTCTGACCTTCGCTGCCCATACGGAGAAAACTCCACCACTGAGGTTGACGGTTTGGCCTGTATGCATTGTAATATGGCAGGGATAACTTCACAGCCTCGGCGGTCAGAACTGGACCATGGTCATGGCAGTCAGACAGTTGGTCCGATCTACTTCGTAATCAGCCCTCAGTTACTGCCTCTGGATCACATCCAGGTTCCAGTGAAAATGTGGTAATGAGTAGCCAAGTATGCACATATTCACGGAGAGGGAAACACACAATCAGAAAGGAGGGAAGATGTGTTGTTGATCACAGCACAAAATGAACTCGCAGTCATGAAGAACGTTATGCATTTTGTAGGAATGTCATCACAGAAACATAGGCTACCCAATTCCAGCAAAGCAATGAGCCCTCAAATGTATTTCGCACACTAGACATGTATTTGGCAAAATACCATTTTCTCTGTTCATATAAATATTGCAGCACTAGCACAATAAAATGCTGCTGCCAGAGTGAGCTACCCTATTGTGGATTGCTGCATTTTATCAAATTAGTCAAATATCATGCATTTGACAATTACTGAACCTCAAAGCAGCAGACTAAAAGCTCATCCCTTTGTCTTCTATATGTCACACCTTAATAGACTTCTACACTTTACAAATGTTTGCATTCTCTTTTCTCCAATGCTTCCTTCTTGCACATCTTTTCAACTGGAAAGGCTTCCTTTTTGTTTATTTTTACTTTTAGTTTTCTTTAGATAATAAATGGAGGAACAGGTTGGAATTATGAAACAAAGTTGAACAAAAAATGTAAAAAAGCAGTCATTACCTTCTCCACCTGAGCAAAACTATTCAACTGGTTCAATTTTTTTATGAATGACCTGGGCCTAAAGACAAATACTACAAAATCCCATGTCATGGTTATAGGGAAGACTTTGTCTGCTCTTATATCCCAATACATTGATGGTGAAATACTTTCCTATGTTTCTTCTTTTTCCATATTTTGGTGTTCCCTTCGATAGTAAATTTACGTGGTCTCACCTGAATAATACCAGGAAACAAAGACTCAAACAATCTACTGAAGCAGTTTTTAAATTTGCAAGGAAGTTAGGGAACAAATTCCTGACTCCTATGATTAACATATATAGCGCACAATGTCTTGCCCTGGCGACATTTGGAGCAGGAGTCTGGGGCTCCTGCAATGTGGACACCCTCTAGGTGTCAGAAAGTAATTGTTTAATAGATTGTTGTCTGTCCCCAATAGTCTTCCCATATATCTCTGCCATGCAGAATTGGGACTAGTCCCGCTAGTTGATTATGTTAAAGCAGCACCCTTATTATTATGGAGGTCGATATGGGCTAATCAAGAAACCCCATTTAATAAGGCCCTAATTAATGACTGGAAGACCTTAGACAAAGTACAGAACCTCCTGTGGTTATCCTATGTAAAGGAGCACTCGGCCTTGTTGGGGAGAGACAACTGTTACTCGAATCCATCTTTAACAGTGTCAATCCCAAAAAAGCAGCTCAAACACAATCTGTTCGCTATATTTTCCCAACAAAGGCTTGAGCCTGAGTCCAAAAGAAGCGGGTAACATAATTTTTACCCCATATTACAACCATGACCATTGAACCATATCTGATGTTCCCACTCTCCCATTCACAAAGATTCTATTTGACCAGATTTTGATTTGCTATAGCCCACTTACTGGTCTCTTACCCCAGTTATGCACACCATAATGCATACTTCGACTTTTGCCCTTGTGATTCAGTATCGGCTCAGTCTCTTTTACATTTTCTTTTCTTTTGTAAGCTATACACTGCCCCCCGAAAACAGCTCATGATTCCCTTACTGAGGCATTTGAACATTAGAAGTTGCAGACCTGCACTGTGCTACTTACAACTTCTACAGTTGAAGTTTATTTGCCTAATGATTTATACATTTTTATCTGTTGCCATCTGTCTAAGGAAGTTAGTGGGGAAGTAAATAATTGTATCTGGTGCTTTCTCTAGCTGGAGCTGTCTAAAAAGGGATAGGTTGCATTTTATCTATCGAGTAAAGTTTACTCTGATGTTTTTTATTTGTACTATGCACTTTTTATTGCCTATTCGTTCATTCAGATTGGGATCTGTTCTGGAATTGTGATATTAACAGTACTTGTTTGTACTCTTTCCTTGTATAAAATGGTGATTCTACACTGTGAATACTTTTTGGGGATGTGATAACTAACTATCTTGTTTTCTTTTTTTATTATGGATATTTTTTACGGATTTTATTGTTTTTAATACATGTTTTATCTGTGCTTTTATGGTTATACTTTTTTCTGTACACCAAATAAAAGACTATCTGAAACCTCTCTTATAGTTGAGATAAAGACATATACATCAATGTGGTTTACACATAATTAAATCAAGATGCACAATCAAGAATGTGCATTGCTTTTTAAAATCATGTAGTCTAACTATAAAACATAATAACTGTAGGCTCTGCTTAGCCCAGAGACAGCTACATTACTAACTATAGATCAAAAGAACAAGTAAAGCAGCATCCTTCAAATAAAGATTACCACTGATATCACCAGTTTATTGACATGTTAAACGTGAATAACACCTAAATGTCCCATACCATCATTTATTGGTTTACTTGGAGTCATTTGGGTAAGAGAGGAGATGGAAAAAATAAAACTTACGTTTCTTCCCTTTCTGCAGCAGGTTTCAGATTCTCTAGCTGTGGGCTCTTGATGAATATCACATATTTTTGAATTTCAAGTCCTCAAAATACGAACATATTCCATAGTGACCCAAGTATCTAACGGGCTTTTAGCCTACAGATGACATCATCATGCTTATTCAATTCCAGTTTCTAATCAACACGGATCAATACATTTCATAAAAAGTGAATGGAATTTCAAAGGCTATTCAGATCTATCATACAAATGCTCAATTGTAAACATTATGGGGCCGATTCCGATCTCGGCCGGTAGGGCTCCGAATCGGATTCGGATTTACCGGATCCGATTCGGAGCCCTGTTTCCCGACCGAATCGTACGCGGGTCCGGCCGAGCGAGTACAATGCAGGCACCCGCGAAATCTCCAACCGACTCGAACGCGGCTTCAACACGCTCCGACCGACTCGCATGGACACGACTCGCACCGCGCTATGGAGACGTATCCCGGCCGGGTAAGTACGATGCGCGCCGCGAGCAGTCCGACCGACTCGCGCCGTCCGGCTCGAAAAAGCTGTCGGAGCCGGACTTTGGGGGTCCGCGTCGGACCCCCATGTACGTGTAGGCGCGCGAGTCGCACACAGGGGGGACCCATGGGTCCCCCCTACCTGTGCGTGTACGCCGCGATGCGCATGGACGCGTACACGCTGTAGGGGGCGCCCTTGTCCGCCTCGCACCCATTGAGTCAATGGGAGCCCGCATACGCGTTGTACGACAGGCTCCCATTGACTTCCAATGGAAGTCCGACCGACTCGAGTCCGATGGCATGCGTGCGCATCGTACTCGTTCGGTCGGACTGCCAGAGTCCGATCGGTCGGAAATCTCTCCGGGTCCGGCTCGGTCGGAGAGATTTCCAGCCCGAATCGGAATCGGCCCCTCTTTATCTTGTGAAAAATACTCACCAGTGCAGGTATGTGTGCATATCAGAAATGTAAAGTCAGGCAGCATTTACTGAACATAGCTACAGTTTACAGGGTCAGTGAGACAAACCTCATCATAAGAGAGTTTCTGGAATGATTTCACTGTAGATGTGTTCCATGAATATTATAACAAACTAGTTTGCACATGTAGGAAATCTACCTTTTTGTGTGGTTTCCCCAGATTTTGCTGTACTCTCTTTAGCTGGCTTTAGAACTCTACGCACATTAGCCCTTCTAACAAGGTTTAAAGTGCCTGTGCTACCCTTTTAAACATGGTTAAACTGGCTTATTTCTGATTGTCACGTTTAACCTTCCTATTAGTCCCTAGTATTTGGTGTATAAAGTGCACACAAGGCCAGGATGTTGAATGCCACTAGTGGGCTGCAGCGCCTAATGTGCCACCCACTACAATGGCAGTGCAAACATGTCAAAAAAACAAAAGGGGGAGTGAAGAGGTGGTGCTCCAAGAGCAAAAGAGGTGGATACGTCCTCCTCTAGTCAATGTATGTTTACACAAAGGGATCCACCCTCATACAGATGAGAAAGATGTCCTTCCAGAAATCGTGTGTCTCCTACGTTCAAGGAAAGCACACAGCTTTGTTAAAATACCCCTCACCCACCAAAAGGGCCCTTGGTGGCATGCTTAATCATCGGGGTCTTCCCGCCCCGCTGCGGGATGGGGCGTGCTGCGACCTACGACTACGCGGGAGCACTGATTTTAAACAATACTATGGGGTCGATTCCGATGTCGGCCGGAAGCGCACCTAACAGTATTCGTCCGGAAAAAATACCAGCCGAACGCGTGTTTTCCGACCGACTCGAACACTCTACCGAACGAACAAGTACGATGCGCATAACAGCCCAGATTCCGAGCGAGCCGTATTTACCCATTCCAGCTCCTGTACCCCGCCCGAGCCGGATCCGTAAACGCCGAATCGAGTCGCACGGAACCAAATACACAGCACCTTCCGGCCGGACTAGTACGATGCGTCTTCCGTATGCGCCGAACTCATCGCTACGTCCGGCACGTTTGACCATCCGGGTGAGCCGTACATAAGACTCGTTTCACGCCACAAGACGATCCACGGCTACGAGACGAACAAGCCTGCTACGAGTACGACTCGAAGACACGAGAAACCAGAACGAGACGATCCAAGCATGAATCCCATTGCGCAGGTCCTACCTATACTCTACATCTATTACCGGGACCGGCACGGACGCGTACGGCGCAGACGGTAAATCAAACACCAACAATACAAACAAACCACACGTACACGAAATATGTCACATACACATAGGGATGCACAAATAACGTACACTAGCAACAGCAGAACCATAGGGGTGGGATGGCCAACACCAATGCCATACACACCCATAGGGGGATGGATGCCTGCCACTACTACCACCCCTACCCAGGGGTGCCTGGATGCCTGCCACTACTACCACCCCTACCCAGGGGCCCTGGATGCCTGCCACTACTACCACCCCTACCCAGGGGGCCTGGATGCCTGTCACTACCACCACCCCTACTCAGGGGGCCTGGATGCCTGTCACTACCACCACCCCTACTCAGGGGGGCTGGATGCCTGCCACTACCACCACCCCTACACAGGGGGCCTGGATGCCTGTCACTACCACCACCCCTACTCAGGGGGCCTGGATGCCTGTCACTACCACCACCCCTACTCAGGGGGCCTGGATGCCTGTCACTACCACCACCCCTACTCAGGGGAGGCTGGATGCCTGCCACTACCACCACCCCTATCCAGGGGGGCTGGATGCCTACCACTACTACCATCCCCACTCATGGGGGGCTGGATGCCTACTACTACTACCATAGCCACCCTTAGGGGGATGGATGCCTGCCACTACTACCACCCCTACCCAGGGGGACCTGGATGCCTGTCACTACCACCACCCCTACTCAGGGGGCCTGGATGCCTGTCACTACCACCACCCCTACTCAGGGGGCTGGATGCCTGCCACTACCACCACCCCTATCCAGGGGGCTGGATGCATGCCACTACTACCACCCCTACCCAGGGGGCCTGGATGCCTGCCACTACTACCATACCCACCCTTAGGGGGATGGATGCCTGCCACTACTACCACCCCTACCCAGGGGGCCTGGATGCCTGTCACTACCACCACCCCTACTCAGGGGCCTGGATGCCTGTCACTACCACCACCCCTATCCAGGGGGCTGGATGCCTGTCACTACTACCATCCCCACCCTTAGGGGGATGGATGCCTGCCACTACTACCATACCCACCCTAAGGGGGATGGATGCCTGCCACTACCACCACCCCTACCCAGGGGGCCTGGATGCCTGTCACTACCACCACCCCTACTCAGGGGGGCTGGATGCCTGCCACTACCACCACCCCTACCCAGGGGGCCTGGATGCCTGTCACTACCACCACCCCTACTCAGGGGGCCTGGATGCCTGTCACTACCACCACCCCTACTCAGGGGGGCTGGATGCCTGCCACTACCACCACCCCTATCCAGGGGGGGCTGGATGCCTACCACTACTACCATCCCCACTCATGGGGGGCTGGATGCCTACCACTACTACCATCCCCACTCATGGGGGGCTGGATGCCTACCACTACTACCATAGCCACCCTTAGGGGATGGATGCCTGCCACTACTACCACCCCTACCGAGGGGGGCCTGGATGCCTGTCACTACCACCACCCCTACTCAGTGGGGCCTGGATGCCTGTCACTACCACCACCCCTACTCAGGGGGCTGGATGCCTGCCACTACCACCACCCCCTATCCAGGGGGGGCTGGATGCATGCCACTACTACCACCCCTACCCAGGGGGGCCTGGATGCCTGCCACTACTACCACACTCACCCTTAGGGGGATGGATGCCTGCCACTACTACCACCCCTACCCATGGGGGCCTGGATGCCTGTCACTACCACCACCCCTACTCAGGGGGCCTG
>CAWUFW010028883.1:0-20292 GCA_963921515.1 Calotriton arnoldi | reverse complement strand
TGTGGGAGTTCGGGCCGGATAAACAGACGAGGAGGCCGTAGATAGTGAGATACTCGAAGTGTTTTATTTGAAGTTTCAGTATTTAGGGGGGTTGGGCTTCTTGGTGAGCTTTTGTTGATCTCTCCGGCTTCTTCTCCTGGTTGTTCTGCCTCTTCTCCTGGGGCGCCCTCTTCCGACTCGTCTTTCTTGGTGCTGCGGGGCTTCCCACGGAGGCTCATAAGAGAGAAGATAAGGGCCGTCAGTCAATGTACCAATCAGGAGCCCTATGGCTTATATAACCGCCACCGCACCAGGGGGTGTTGTGTGAAGATCTATCTTTAGGTAAGTGGTAACCGGAGGGTGTACAGGGTAATGGGGCACGTGATGAGGAAAAGAGTGAGGTACAGGGAATCGGTGCCGGTATTTAACGATGGGAAAAATAGGGGTTGAAAATCATAAAGGAAACCCTGAGTCCCAGATCCCGTCCCTCTCTACGCCCTTAATCGTACACCTCCCGCCTCCCGATACCCTCTTTCCCCGGCTCTTGTTTACTCACCGGCTCCGCCGCAACTCTCCAGAGTTGCGGCCGCTCTCCAGCCTCCTCCGGTGGGGACCACCACTCCTCGGACCACGTCTCGTCCTCCTCTTCGAATCCTCCGCTTTCCTTCTTCGTTCCGTGTTCCACTGATCCGACGTCCTCTTCTCCGCTTCCCGACTCCTTTCTCTCTCCGGCTGGCTCGCGCCATCTTGGGTGTGTTCCGGGGCTTTTGACTTCCTGGACGGCAATGCTTCCGGGGTCGATCCCGCCTCCTTCCGGAATCCCTGCGCCAACGTCACTTTCCTGTAAGGGCAGAGCATAGGGAGGGGAGTTACCCTAGCGCAGGACGGCGTGTTGACGATCCGAGGCCGTGAGGGGGCCTCCGCAAGATCCTCCATCCCGCATGCTGAGCGGGTTACTCCGAGTACGTTTCTAGTCCGACCCGGCACCCTCTCACATCCCTTTCCCTTGCTGTCCTTCCAGTAGGAGGGCTTTCGTAAGGATAACGGGACAGGAAGTCAACATTTGTCTGTTCAGTACCCTTCCGATGTTTGGTGTGGAATCTGTAGGGTTGTAGTGACAGAAACCAACGCAACACCCTCTCGTTGTTCCCTTTGTTGCGTGCCAACCATTCTAAGGGGGCATGGTCTGTATATAGTGTGAATTCTCTTCCCTCCAAGTAATATTTCAATGAGTCAATGGCCCATTTAATGGCCAGGGCTTCTTTCTCGATGACTGCGTAGTTTCGTTCCCTTGGATACAACTTCCTACTTATAAACAGTATAGGTTTTTCTTCCCCCTGGAGGAGTTCTCTGAGATAGGACTGCCCCCAACCCCTGATCTGAGGCGTCCGTTTGTAGGATGAAGGGTAAGGTGTAATCCGGGCTAGCTAAAACGGTTTCTGAGGTCAGTGAGGCTTTCAGGGTTTCGAAGGCTCGCGTCATGGTGGGACTGGGTTTAGCCAAGCTAGCCTCTGTCCTTACTGATTTCTGTAACAGGTCAGTGAGAGGGGCCGCGATCTGGGAGAAACGGGGTATAAATCTCCTATAGTACCCGAGTAATCCTAAAAAGGCCCGGAGGTCCCTTGCGGTACGGGGAAAGGGTATGTGTGCGATGGCAGCCAGTTTGTTGTTTTGGGGCCGAATGACTCCCTCCCCCAACAAGTAACCTAGATACCTGACAGTCTGAGCAGCCAGATGGCTTTTGGCGGGGTTGACTTTAAGACCCTGACCACCTAAAGCCTGTATCACTCTATAAAGATGAATCAGGTGTTGTTCCCAGGTCTCACTGTAAATGACGATGTCGTCTATATAAGCCCCGGCGTACCTTTCATGGGGTTGTAGGATACGATTCATGGCTCTCTGAAAGGTAGCCGGTGCTCCGTGTAACCCGAAAGGAAGTACTACGAATTGGAACAACCCGTCCGGAGTAGAAAACGCTGTTTTCTCTTTATCTTGGGTTCTAAGAGGGATTTGCCAGTACCCTTTACACAAGTCAAGGGTACTGATATATTTGGCCTTTCCTATCCGCTCTATCATTTCATCTACTCGTGGTAGGGGATAGGTATCGAACTCTGAAACTTTATTTACCTCCCTGAAATCAATGCAGAAGCGTACTGAGCCGTCTGGCTTCGGCACGAGAACAATGGGGGAATTCCACTCACTCACCGAGGGTTCTATTATACCCATCTGCAGCATCTGCTCTATCTCATCTTTGATAATCTTCCTACGAGCCTCGGGTATCCGATAAGGACGTAACCGTACCTTTTTCCCGGAACCGTTTTTATGGAGTGTTCTACTACGGTGGTTCTCCCGGGTGTCAAGGAAAATATGTCCTGCAAGGGTAGCAAGGTGTTTGCTAGTTCGGATTTTAGCCTAGGGGTTAGCTCGGTGTCAATACATTGATCGTATAAAGGGGTGGACCTCCCTATGTTCCCTACCAAGGACGGGAGGGGCCCTTCCCACCGCTTCAGGAGATTCACGTGGTATATTTGAGTCGTTCCTCTGTTCTTATCGAGCTCTAGTCTGTATGTAACGGGTGTCACTTTTTCTAGAACGATATAGGGTCCTTGCCACTGTCCCAACAATTTATGATCGGAGGAGGCCATCATAAGCAAAACAGCATCTCCTACTGAAAAGGACCGGCTCCTCGTCTTTTTGTCGTATTGCACTCTTTGGGCTCCCTGTGCTTTCTCCATATTGTTCCTGACTATGGTCCGTATTTGTTCTAGATGGGTTCTGAGCTGCTCGGCATATACTACTAGCGGTTTGGTATTGTCGGGTTCTGTCTCCCATGATTCGCGTACCATATCTAATAAGGAACGGGGTTGGTGCCCATAAAGTAACTCAAACGGGGAGTAGCCTGTACTTTTCTGTTGCGTACACCTGATTGCGTATAGAGCCAAGGGCAGTATCTCCTCCCACCGTTTCGATTCTAGAGCCAGGAGTTTTTTTAAGGTGGTTTTGAGGGTGGCATTATAACGTTCAACAAGACCATCAGTCTGGGGATGATACGCCGCCGTTCGTATCTGTTTTATCCCCAACTGGGCGCACACCTGTCTCATTAATTTAGATACGAACGGGGTTCCCTGGTCTGTCAGGATTTCCTTCGGGAATCCCACCTAGAAAACACCAATATCATGGCCCTGGCTATACTTGTGGCGTCAGGATGTTTTAGGGCAATGGCCTCCGGATATCTGGTGGCATAGTCCACTAGGACCAGCACATACCGACATCCGCTACGGGAGGGCAATAAGGGCCCTATGATATCCATTCCAATCCTACAAAAAGGTTCGTCTATTATGGGGAGAGGCTGCAGCGGCGCTTTTGGGGGCCTATATCTACTATTCTTTTGGCATATAGGACATTCACGGCAATAGGTTTTTACTTGTTTGTATATACCCGGCCAGTAAAACTTTTCTAATATTAGTTGCTCTGTCTTTTCCTCCCCAAAGTGACCTCCCAATAAATGACTATGGGCCATGTAAAGGACCTTCTCCCTGAACGGAGTGGGGACTAACAATTGAGGGGTGTCTGTGGACCTGGCTTTCCTATATAAAAGGCCGTTCTTAATAAAGAAATAGGGACATACATGGAGAGGGTCTTCTGAGCTCGCGGCTCTGTCCCATGCTTCATATAGGACAGGGTCCTCTCTCTGGGCGGCATGAAAGTTTCTGTCCTTTTCCCACGGATTCTCTTCCACCTGTATTGGAAAGATCGAGACGGGTGGTCTTTTTTCTTTCCGTTTTTGGTTTTTCGTCTTCTTCACCTTGGAGGGTGGCCATTCGGGGTTCTCATCCTGGGAAAACGGAGCAACCGACCACCATTCCTGTTCGCCCGGGGTCGATTTCGTGAGTAATCCCGGTAACTGTGAATAATCATTTCCAAGTATGATCTGCTCCGGTAGACGGGGTATGAGACCAACCTTTAACTCGGTTCCAGGATCAGTAGCATGTTGTATGTGAACATGTGTAGTGGGGTAGGCTTTCGTATCCCCATGTACACATTGTATATTGACGGTTCCGTCCACCACCCCAAGACGATGACCTAGATCCTGAGGGCGTATAACGCTTTGTCGACATCCTGTATCAGCTAAAGCGGTCATGGGCTGTCCGTTCACTGTAACGCCACATCTGTACGGGGCTGGCGATTTGTTCTGGGAGAGACAGCAATAATTCCGGGCCATACCAATCTCCATGGGTTCCTCTCTTTGTGGACAGAACCGAGCTATGTGACCCAACCCTCCACAGTTAAAGCATTGAGGTCCCGAAATAGGGGCTCTGAGCACAGGAGGTCCCGAGGTCCTAAAAGGTGGGGGACCTGGGACGACGGTAACAGGGTCTGGTTTTCGTGACAGTGGGGGCCGAAGAGGGCGAGGGGTCCCGCTTGTCCCGGTTCTCCAGGGGTGTTCCTCTCTTCCCTTCTGTACATCTTGTGCTCGACTGTAGGCGCTGGCTATTTCCACAGCTGTTTCCAGGGTTAGGTGGGCATGCTGTCTGACCCATCTTTGTATGGGTGGGTGGAGGAAGTTAAGTACTGTTCCATATATACCTTGGCCATAATGTCTTCCTTGGTGGCCGTGGCTGGTTTCAACCATCGGTCGGCCATGTCCTTTACCCGATAGAAAAGAGCCCTGGGGGTTTCCTGCGATCCCTCTTTGAGCTGTCGAAGACGTAGCCGGTATGTCTCATCGTCGACGCCTAGCCGTTCCATGATACACTGTTTTATTTCGGTGTAGGGTGTCACACCCAGAATGTTAGCGGCTTGGTAGGATGCTTGCAGCTCCCCCGACAGTAGTGGGCCTAGATATTGTCCCCACTTATCAGCCGGCCAAGCCGCAGCCAATGCCATTCGCTCAAAGTTATTAAAAAAATATTCTGGATCTTCTCCGCTGACATATTTTTGAAGAATCACTGAGGGGAGGGTACTCGGACCCCTCTGTTGGCCAAGGGCGTCGGCTATTTTCCCCATTGCCGTGTCGTGTGACTGACCCTGATTGTTGATTGCTTGTTGCATTTTACCCCGGTCTTCCTCCACCACCGTGAGGAACTTCTCCATCGCCTTTCCCAGGCTCTCTTGGTTTTCCACCATCTTGTTAAGTACGGTCTCCATGTCTCCGGCGGATCCCACTTCTGACACCACCTGTGGGAGTTCGGGCCGGATAAACAGACGAGGAGGCCGTAGATAGTGAGATACTCGAAGTGTTTTATTTGAAGTTTCAGTATTTAGGGGGGTTGGGCTTCTTGGTGAGCTTTTGTTGATCTCTCCGGCTTCTTCTCCTGGTTGTTCTGCCTCTTCTCCTGGGGCGCCCTCTTCCGACTCGTCTTTCTTGGTGCTGCGGGGCTTCCCACGGAGGCTCATAAGAGAGAAGATAAGGGCCGTCAGTCAATGTACCAATCAGGAGCCCTATGGCTTATATAACCGCCACCGCACCAGGGGGTGTTGTGTGAAGATCTATCTTTAGGTAAGTGGTAACCGGAGGGTGTACAGGGTAATGGGGCACGTGATGAGGAAAAGAGTGAGGTACAGGGAATCGGTGCCGGTATTTAACGATGGGAAAAATAGGGGTTGAAAATCATAAAGGAAACCCTGAGTCCCAGATCCCGTCCCTCTCTACGCCCTTAATCGTACACCTCCCGCCTCCCGATACCCTCTTTCCCCGGCTCTTGTTTACTCACCGGCTCCGCCGCAACTCTCCAGAGTTGCGGCCGCTCTCAGCCTCCTCCGGTGGGGACCACCACTCCTCGGACCACGTCTCGTCCTCCTCTTCGAATCCTCCGCTTTCCTTCTTCGTTCCGTGTTCCACTGATCCGACGTCCTCTTCTCCGCTTCCCGACTCCTTTCTCTCTCCGGCTGGCTCGCGCCATCTTGGGTGTGTTCCGGGGCTTTTGACTTCCTGGACGGCAATGCTTCCGGGGTCGATCCCGCCTCCTTCCGGAATCCCTGCGCCAACGTCACTTTCCTGTAAGGGCAGAGCATAGGGAGGGAGTTACCCTAGCGCAGGACGGCGTGTTGACGATCCGAGGCCGTGAGGGGGCCTCCGCAAGATCCTCCATCCCGCATGCCGAGCGGGTTACTCCGGGTACGTTTCTAGTCCGACCCGGCACCCGGCGTAAATAAATCCGCCAGGCATGGAAGCGGCAAAATTCCGCCCGCATACACCGTCTGAACACCGACCACGCCATTACGATAACACAAACCGAAAACCGCCATCGGCGGAAAAATCACACAAAATACCGCCCGCCATCGTCCGAGTCGGAGTCAAACCGCCCGCCACGGACGGAAACACGCACGACAACACAAAACCGCCCGCCCACACGGCCGACACACCGCACGTGAAATTACGATCGCACCGCCATGAGCGCGGGAAACCACAAATATACCGCCCGCCAGCGCAAACAACGCCGATGCCAATCGACACGGCAGAAACCATGGCGACCACGTCCCTGCACAGAAACCATCCGCTCACAAAACCAATAGCACACAACATGGCCAATAAGTCCACACAGCAAGGCACGCACAAATACACAAGCACAGTACACATCCCGAAAACACCCCCCTGGACAAACAAAAAATACAAAGGCCAGAACACCAGACACAACACACCTGAAAACAACAGACCATGAGGACACACCCACATAGGTAAGTACAAAAGCAGCACTCCCACAGACCACAACCCCTTGCAACATTGCAAACCAGAGAGGAGAGGAGAGGACACAGTGACACAGCAAGGACAGCAGCACACCACAGAAACGCACACATCACAACCACCATCACCACCACCACCAAACACCGGCACCACAAACCCCCTGCACATTACACAACACACACCGCACCAGCACCACAAACACCATGGCACCACAAAGAATGCCCAAGTTCACGCCCATGGAGCTGACGGTCATGGTCGACGAGATCATCAAGGTGCACCCACAAATCTATGGGAACATGGTCCAACACACCCCACTAGCCACCAGAAACAGAATGTGGAACCGGATCGTAGACCAGGTCAATGCAGTCGGGACCCTGCCCAGGAACAGAGTCGAAATTAACAAACGGTGGAATGACGTCAAGAGCCTGGTCAAGAAGAAGGAGGGCAAAAACAGAGAGCTGGCTGCCGTCACTGGCGGAGGGAATCCCGCGCTCTTCAAGACCTTCAAAGCGTGGGAGGAGAAGGTGCGAGTCATCATACATCCCGAGATCCTCGCCGGATTAGCAGGGGGAGTGGAGGCTGGTAAGTACAAACTAATGTATACCAGCACACCGCTATGTACTCACATGCACTACCACCATGCCACAGCTCCCAGGGACAAACACCCCCATGTCCAGCACACAATACACGACACACACATGCAACAGACACCACCACACACAGCCCAAACAGAACAACTGTAAGATGCGTGGGGACATGTGTACATTCAGCCAGCCACGTAACCACCAACAGGTCCCCAAATATGCCAGAAGCGCCACAACGAGCACCCACCACACCCATGTGTCCGCCATAGCTGCACTAACCGACAAGTAACAGTTAAGTGGCAGGAACACAAAGTGCAGTGGGCGGGAGGGTGGACAGCCCAAGTACAACACACACCAGGCCCCTAGTCCCACAGTACAGCAAGGAGGAGCATCCCCCACACCCCACAGCCACGTGTCAGCCACCGCAGTGCACAACGACAGCCGAAAGGTAGACATCACGGTCCACAGCAATCGGTGTCAGTGGGTGTCCAGCCACCACTACGACCCACAACACCCCCCACCCCCACAGACCTGCAACATGGAGCACCCCCGCTTAGAACCATGTGGCATCCAGTACAGTGCACGCCCGAACAACCTGCAGGTGGGAAACTGGACAGGGCTGGATTACTGGAGGCATGAGGGCCGTAACACGACCAACACATGGGACATGTCACGTAGCAGACGAACACGCAGCACCGCCCACCGTCACGAACAAGTGAACAATGTGCACACGGACATGAACAACAGACTCACACCCCACATGACCCATCACAAACACAGCAACACCCAAGGAGCCACGTCTGCATGCACAAGCCACACTGAACATAGTACCACACGGCAGCCACTGTGCAACCCATCACACACAACCGAAACACCATTGAAGTCCAGTCCATGTAGCCCCTACTGCCTGTCAACCACACACCCCACAACTACGCCTATGTAAGACAAACAACACTAGACGCAACAGAGCGGAACTACATAAATGCACACGAACACCACTGAACCCATCAAACACACAGACACACCATGCACATACAACATACCATCCATCCCATCCGTCAGCCCCAGTCTCATGAAAGGCATGTCATCCGCACAGCTGCCACATATACAGCAGTCACGCTAAGACACATGCCCATGACCAACCATGTGCCAGAAGTCAATGAAGCGCACGACACACTGTGAGCAACAACACACAACATGGGCCCCCCCCGAGCACTGCAGTGATGCACATGGCACAGGGCAGCACGCACACCAAGGAGATGGGACAACTGCAATACGTTGGCTGGCACACAACCAACACTCACTCATAACGATGCGTCCAATGCCATGTCCAGTAATCACAACAGACAGCAAATATGCAGGCCATGTCAAGCATGCACACACCTCAAACCATGCACTGTCATGCTGCCACAACACATGTCACGTTCGGCACCCATGGCTTACAGCATGTACCCCAAAAGCATATCCCCTCCCAAATGCGAATCTGGGGCATGGCCCCCATGTTGCCATATGCGTTCCTAAGCGTCCCATTTGAACCCCAAAAGCATATTCCCTCCCAAATGCGAATCTGGGGCATGGCCCCCATGTTGCCATATGCGTTCCTAAGCGTCCCATTTGAACCCCAAAAGCATATTCCCTCCCAAATGCGAATCTGGGGCATGGCCCCCATGTTGCCATATGCGTTCCTAAGCGTCCCATTTGAACCCCAAAAGCATATTCCCTCCCAAATGTGAATCTGGGGCATGGCC
Source organism: Calotriton arnoldi (assembly GCA_963921515.1). Classification (NCBI taxonomy): domain Eukaryota; kingdom Metazoa; phylum Chordata; class Amphibia; order Caudata; family Salamandridae; genus Calotriton; species Calotriton arnoldi. The sequence goes on along the minus strand of CAWUFW010028883.1, from coordinate 11,296 downwards.
CCCATGTTGCCATTTGCGTTCCTAAGCGTCCCATTTGAACCCCAAAAGCATATTCCCTCCCAAATGCGAATCTGGGGCATGGCCCCCATGTTGCCATATGGGTGCCTAAGCTGCCCATATGAACCCCAAAAGCAAAGTACAAACCAGACCCAGGATGGGCCAGGAGCCCGCATACACCAGAGTCACAATGAGTAGGGGCACAGCAACACACCCATCGGCATGGCCAATCCGTCCCATGCCACATGTGCACAGCACACAGTCCCATTGCCTAGCACACACAACTACAGATGCCACAGCCACACACTCGCCTCCGGGAAACCCATGTACGAGATTGCACGAACTGCCAATGTCAGACGACAAATACATACTTCGCCAGGTGCAACACAATAACAAATCTCATTCTCTCCACAGGTGACGAACTGCCGGATGCTGGGGATGGAGACAGCAGCCAGCACAGCCAGCCCACAAGCCCCCAACGAGGACACACGGATCTGGAGGATCTGTCCTCCTCTTCGGACACGGACCACCAAGCAGGCCCATCTGGTGTGGCAGGGCCCAGCCGCTCCCCAGGACCCCTCCTACCCACCAACCCATCATCCAGGGATGCTGAACAGTCCCAGCCCCCTGCTGCCACTGTCGTTGCGGCCACACCCACGGTCATTGCGGCCACTACCACTGCCGCAACCGCCACCATCGCCGCACCGACCACCACCGCCACCACCACCACCACGTCTTCGCTGGCACCAGCCCCAGCGCAGGTGGTGGCCCGGCCGACTGGATCCACCCTGGGAGCCACAGCGAGGACCGTGGTGTGCAATGTGGCTAGTGGGCAGGCCGGTGGCAGCAGGACTGGTAGGAGGAGCAGGGTCAGGGAAACGCCAGCCTCCCCTGGGAGCCATGCCCTGCCTCAAATGGCCAGAGTCCTTGGGGCCTATGAGGAGGCCCAAGAACAATGGGTCAGGTCTGCTACAGACACGCGGGAGGTGCTGGGGGTGCTGAGGTCCATGGACGCCCATATGGGCCAATTCGTGTCCCGTATGGACCAACTCGTGGACCTCATGGGCCAGCTGGTGGTGGCGGTGGGGTCACAGGCAAGGCCAGCAACACCACCTCCGCCACCACCTGCTAGGGCGCAGGGTCGAGCAGCAGTGTCCACTTCCCCTGCGTCCACAGCCAGTGAGCACACCTCACCCACCACCAGCAGGTCGCCACCACACCCCCCCCCTCCCAAACGTGGAAGGGGCCGTCCGAAGAGCAAACAGATCTCCCGGGAGGACTTCGCACGCTCCAGTCGCAAGTGAGGCAGCCAGCCAGCCTTCCGCCAGCCTTCCTTGACCAGCCACTGCATTGACTTGCTCTACGATCCCACTCCACACAGCCAGCTGGATGGCATGTGTGTGTTGGACTATGGACATAGAACCAGTGGGTGCACCCTGAGCTTCACGCAGCCATGACCGACAGCTCATTGTCACTGCACGCACCACTTTTGTCATCACCTTACACACAATCACATGTCACAGTTTGTAATAAATGCACCTTTTTCACTAACTGCTGTTTGTGCCCTGTGTTTTATTTGTACGGAATACAACGGCCACCTTGGGCGGAAAGGCACCTGATGCGTGGCATGGCAATGGAATCCGGAGGGCCTGTAGGGACCTAGGGGTGGGAGACAGAACAGGAGCACATTCAATGAGTGTGTCACACACCCATCACACAGTACATGTCAACAACTACAAGCAATGTACACACATCGCACAGAGCAATAGGGCACAATGCCACAGTCACCAACAGTGGCATACTACCCTGGCCATGGAGCGTTGACACACTGCACGCAGTGAACATACGGCCACCCTGACACAGCACACACACACCTGCACAGATACAGACACATCATCCGTCGTACATGGACACTCACCGTCAAGTGAAGTAGCGGGCGATGAGCTGCTGGCGCACATTCCCAGCTTCCTCCTCTCCGCTGTCCACCTCACTCGAGCTGTCCTGGTCTGCGGGCTGGGGCCCTGGTTGATCTCCGTCATCCACAATGAGGGGGATCTGCTTCCGAATGGCCAGATTGTGCAGCATGCAGCACGCCACCACTATCTGGCACACCTTCTGTGGGGAGTACGCCAGTGCACCCTCGGTGCGGTCCAGGCACCTGAACCTGGACTTGAGGAGGCCAAAGGTACGCTCGACCACACGTCTGGTCCTCCCATGTGCCTCATTGTATCGATCGTCTGCTGGGGTGCGAGGATTCCTCAATGGACTGAGCAGCCATGCCCCATTCGGATACGCAGAGTCACCTGGGTGTGAGGGACACAGAGAACCGTTGCTATTCCAACTGGACAGGGGACAGCATCGCACAACCAGCACGCTACACCACTCCACATACTCACCGACAATACAGCCACGATCCTGTTGCAGATTGGCCATCAGTCGTGGCAAGATGCTGTTGCGCATTATGTGTGCGTCATGTGCCGAGCCTGGAAACTTGGCACACACGTGGGTGATCACCATGTCCGCAAGGCACACCACTTGCACATTCAGGGAGTGCGTGTGCTTCCTGTTGCGGTACAGGTGCTCAGTGGCCTGTGGTGGAACAAGGCCAACATGTGTGCAGTCAATGGCTCCCACGACGTGTGGGATTCTGCCAAGGGCATAGAATGCACCCTTCACTGCCGCCAATTCACGAGCCCTGGGGAATCTGATGTACCTGTTTCGGCACAGCATCATGGCTGCCAGTACATCCCTCAGCACCTTGCTGAACATGGGCTGGGACATCCCTCCTCCACTGCCCACTGTGTGCTGGAATGACCCAGTGGCGAAGAAATGCATGGCGGCCATCACCTTAGCCGTGGGGGTGACAGCAGTCGGATACACCCTGCGGGGACGGAGATGGGGCTCTAACATGGCACACAGTCGATGCAGGGTTGGCCTGTCCAGCCGAAACTTCCTGATAACCTCTGTATCGTCCATGTCCGCCAGCAATTGGTATGGGCGGTCAATGTTCGGTCTCCGCCTGGGGAAAATGGCAGAGGACACATGTCAAAGCAACACGGCACATAGCAATTTCGCATACACATCACTGACATGACTGAGCAAGCACATGAGCCACAGCCCAGCTGTCAAGCTGGGACGGCACGGCCACAATACACTTACACAGGTCTCCCAACAATGGCAATGGCAAGTGAGACATACCACTGCCATGTGCATGCACATGGGGATCTAGGCCCCAATGACTTGCGGGGCGTGCTGATGGGGACTGACTGCATATTCGTCAAGCGGCAACGCCACGGCAACATGAGTGTCTGCTGAGCATGGAACTGCTTCCGAGGCTGGATGAGTATGGCACACGACGACGACGATGTGGGCACGGGCTGAGCGGCCAATACAAGTGGGACCTGTGGCACGAGGGGATATGAGACAGTAGTAGGTGTCAGCACTGCACCCTATGTACAGCACTGTACGGATCACAGCTCCCGAAACATTGACTGGTGTCCACATTGACAGCCCCATGCCAAGACGGCTGTGTGCTTGCAGTCACACGTCACAGGTGAGAGGTTACATTGCACGTGCCAGGTGGCAGACGTACATAGTGGGAGCTGGCATGTGTGTGCATGTGTCTCCTGTTCAGGATCCACCAGATGGGCGCTGACTCTGTACTGACCATTGGACACAGCATGTTCCGTGGAAGGCTTGTGTGTGTGGGATGGTGGCACTGGATGTGCCTCCGTTGGGTGGGGGGCCATGCACAGGGCGGGTACGTCGATGATTGCGCATTGTTGGTCACGGTGGGTGCACCAACTAAGATGTGTTGCCCTGTGTTCAATTCCTATGTCCGCATGATGATGGACTGTGGATGTGGGCAGACTACACATTGGTCGATGTGCTGTCTATATGCATGTGCCTTCACACCAGGCACAGCTGCCCCTGCACATGTGACCCCTGCTGGACTCGCTGCTGGGTCTGTGGAGCTGATGCACCTTCTGTGCGTGGGGCGGACAGCTCTCCTCACTTCCCTCATTGCGCATGTCATGTCTTTGCCGCAGGTGACATGGATCATGGAGGGCCCACATGTACGCGTGGGTAGGCTACACATGATTGTTCACTGGTCGCCACCCCCAGTCAGTGTTTCGAATGGGAAGGTTGTCGTGCTGGTGGTATGTTCGATGTGGCGGATGGGCGGGCCTAGGTGCGGGCTTACATTCCGGACATGGGGGTAGTTGGATTGGCGACTAGTTGCAGTACACACGGGACACGTCTCTTCCTTTCCACATCTGGGTCATCCCTTGTACTAACTGACAGTGATACAGTCATCTTCGCCCCAGCCCTCATGTCCTCCCCTCGCCCCCCAATATGCATGCTCACCTGCGAGGCTAGCGCTTGCACAGGCAGCCCCAAGCTCGCACCAGAGAGGGCAAGGAGTGTATGTGTGGGTCCAGTTGCACGAGTGGGCTGTCTCAGGGTATGATGTGTGGCGGGACGCCGTCCACCTGCGTGGTGCCCCAAATGGAGACCCGGCCTGCATGGACTATGCATCACAGTCTTCGCCTTCCGGATCCGCCACCTGCGACACCCAGTGGCTGTGGCTGCCCTTGCGGCCAGGCCGCGTCCGTCTGTGGCTGATGGCCCACACATTCACTCTTTGGCCTCTCTGGGGAGGGCTCAGGGGTGGTGGCGCACGCGCTTGCACTTAGTCGCAATGGCATGTGGCGTGGTTGGTATGATGGGCAATGGATGGGATGGTGCGAGCCACCTCCCGTGACGTCAGTGCTGCTCGTGCTGTGGTGCGTCCCCCCTACACTTCCATTTGACTTTTGCCATGCTGGACGTTGAGGTTCTATTGCCTGCGTGATATGACCAGGAGGAGCGCGAGGAGACCTCTCACACACCATGCTCCACTGCCATCCCGTGCCCTGTATCGCCTGTGCGGATTGACTATGTTGGGGTTACACCTGGTCGACTGGGGCTGTGTGTGCCTTGTCAAGGGGCATGGCGGGCGCACAACAGGATCCAGCTTGTCCACAGAGGGTGGGCTGAGGTGCGCCTGGTACCGCTTTGTACGTGTGCCCGGCTGCTGTGCACACACGTGTTCACTCCCCCCGACAGGTGTCCTCTCACAATGCCCAGGGAAGCGGTGGTGTACTGTTCATGACCCCTCCCAACACGGCGTGCTCCAACTTGGCATGTGCGCATCTACCCGTCGCACCCACCCACCTGAGCACTGCGTCCATACGACTTCACACGACACATGTGTGTCTTCCACAGTAGTGCTACTCATTTGCGTTGACATCCAATACCAGTGGACTACATGGTCATGTCACGACTGCCGTGTACTTCACATACTCTCATCCTCTCTCATTCGTACTTGTGAAATGAGTCAGCGGAGACAGTTTTGGTTTCAAACATTGTATTGAGTCTTCTGTCCTCTGTGATGCAGTATAGTGGACACTACTGGCAGCGGAATACATGTTGAGGATATACTGAGCATGATTACAAATTGGATAGGGTGTGGGGTTACATGTGATTGGCTGTTGCATGTGGGATGTGGGCTTCAGAGTTACATCTGCTTGGCCAAGGCTGTGCTAATGTACATTTACGTATAGCTGCGGAGCTGCGGACTTTGACACAGACGGTATACATGTAGCCTACCAGACCGCTCGGCATCATGGGCACAGTCCATCTCAGTTCCATGTGACAGGTTTGCTGCGGTTGTTCCTCATGCACGCGTGCATGTGAGATGACATCAGGGCATGTGCTTGCGTGCATGCAGCGGCGTGCCACTTGTTGTTGCACTGTGGTGGTTACTGGACATGTCACAGTCACTGGGGTCGTGTTGTTGTTGTATGCACTTGTCGTCCATGCAAAGGTCCTGGTATGGGATTCCCGGGGCGGGGGTGGGAGGGTGCAGCACCCACAGACTCCAGGCGACCTATTCATGTCCACTGAGCGGTGTGTGTGTCCATGTGCGCTGGATCCATGTCGTGTCCTGGTTGTTCGTGCAGTTCCGTCCATGTGGGTGCGATACACAGAGCCCATGCCACTGCCTCCCACGATGCATGCGGTGTTCCTGGATGTGATGGGGAACAGTGTGCATGTCCCGGTCATATCCGATGTCATGGCGATGTCGTTGATGGTGTGGTTACAGTTGCCGGTCGTTTGGTATGGCTGTTGTGGTGGTGACTGGCCAGTCCGTGCGGAAGCTGAGCATGGGTGCGGGGTTGGACTTCATAGGTCACTCGGGGAACCTGCGTTGTGGTCCGACGTATTTACAGGTTGTCAGGTATGCGATGCCGTCCAGCAGGGCTTCCATGTCATTGGTGGTGTACATGTTTGCCAGCCAATGAAGCGGATGGTGGCTCTCAAGGTGTTGTTCGTAAGTTGTCCCTTGGAGGACCATGATGGGGCATGCTGGGTGACATTCGATGTAGCTGTTCTCGATGATCCGTCGTGTGGAGGCACAGTGGTCCCATTTCAGTGCGGGTGCGATGTTGGCCACATACGCCATGCCCCCATAGGCAGAGCAGGCCCTGTCGTGTGCGTCCAGAGGGAGGAGTAGTGGTAGCAGGTCCGCCTTCAGACATGCCGGGTTGGAGAGGCATATCTCGACGGGATGCTGGTAGGGACACCTCCGACAGTAGAAGACGGGCATGACGCAGCTGAACAATGTGATGCGGTAAGTCAGTCGGTAACTTACGTTCAGCAGGGACAGGAGATCGCATCCCAATGTATGTATCGTGTTGGTTTTGTACAGCTTGAGCTGTTCGGCGTAGTTGGGTAGGTGTGTTGCGGTTGCCATTTCGCAGCGGTTCGTTGAGATGGCGTGCTCCGGCTGTGTGTGCAGTCTGCAATGTGCACGCTCCGGGGTTGCTGTGAGCTCTGTGTAGTCGTAGGGAGACAGGACTTGTGTTCTGTTGGCTTGTTTGGAGGACACGGGCCCTCTTCCCACATGCTTCTCAGACAGTTCAAGGTCAGTGCTGTGTGACTCCTTCCAATTAACTTGCATGTGGCCGACATGGGGGAGTGTTTTCTTCTTTTCTTCCCCGTCCGTTGTGTGCTTCTGTGATATGCGCTATCTGCCCTGTGTTCGGTCTCCTCGGCATGCCTGTGTTGGTCTATTCTTGGACAATGGCTGTATTCACCGGCTTCTGTCGTAGGGCTGTGGTTTCGGAGTTGGAATGGAAGGTCATTCAGTGCTGTCTGCTCTCCTTGTGTGGGCGGCAGGCTGCCTTCTCCGCTCTGCGTTGGGCCTTGTGTGTGGATGTTATTCTTGGGCCACCTGTTGTCGGTCCCCGGGCTCTTTGGTGTTCCGTTTCATATGTCTTGTTCATATGTGCAGGGTGGTATGGGTTTTTCAGTGTGGTACTGGCGTTCCTCTTCCCGAAGGGGCCCTGCTTCTCCTAGTTGGTGTTGCCGCCGCTGTGTGCTACGCCATGTTTGTTACACTGGGGTGTGTCCTGCTGTTGCGTGACTTCACTGACATGTGTGCGTCGGTTGTGTGGCGTTGGGTGTTGTCCGTGAATTGGGCGTTGGGGACATGTCTGTGGCAGGCCTGTCACGTGTCATGTGCGTTCGGGGTGGGGCTGATGTGTGTGCTGCTTGGTTGTGTCCCTGTGTCTGTGTGCGACGCATGCATGGCGCTGCGGTTGGCCTCTGCGTTGTGCGCATGTGTGGCGGCGTCATCGGCGCTTTGGGGCCGTGACGGGGTGGTTGGTTCCTAGTCCCAGGTGGTGTGTACACATGTGTTCCGCGATGTTAGGATTTGGCCTGTGTGTCATATGTGGATGCAATGGTGGATGTGTAGTGTACACGCGCTGGTGGGGGGTTGTCCGCTTTTTCCGCCCTTGCACTGTGTGCGCTGTTTGCGTGCACTTGTTGTGTGTGTGCCTACCTGCGTCTCCCGCGGTACGTTGCGTCCTTGGTGGTGCATCAGCAGAAGCATGGGAAGGGCCTGCAGTGCTGGATTCATGCCCGGGGTGCCGCTTCTTCGTTGTCCGTGCTCTGCGTCCGTGTTACCGCCTCTCTTTCACGTGCGGTGTCTCTTAGCCGTGGGAGCCGTTTGTTTGCGGCATCGTAATTTATACGCCGGGCGGGACGTGTTTTCGTCGGACGGTGTGTGTCAGTTGAGCTGCGCCGCTACGTGTACGGGCGCACTTTGATGGCGGACGGTGTTGCTGGCTTGCCGGCGGTGTTTGGCCTGCTTTTCGCATCGTAATTGGGCGGGCGTGTGGACTGCTGCGTGCCGGCGGTAACTGGTGGTTTTTGCATCCGCCAGCACGGCGGTTGTGCTTCCGCCCGCCATCGTAATGAGCCCTAAATTACTTCCCACCTATTCCCCTATAAACTCACAACGCTCATAAAAAAATAACGCAATTAATATAATTATCAATTAATTAGTATAATAATTAATAACCAATTAATAATTAATTAATAATAAATTAATTATAAATACTAATAAATAAAATTTATTAATTACTTTATCATAATTAAATTACTTCCACCTATTCCCCTATAAACCCACAACCAGCTCCTAAAAAAATAACGCAATTAATATAATTATCAATTAATTAATTAAAACAATTAATAACCATTTAATAATTAATTGATAAAAAAAATAATTTGAAATACTAATAAAGAAAAATTATTAATTACTTTATTATAATTAAATTACTTCCCACCCTATTCCCCTATAAACCCACAACCTGCTCTAAAAAAAAAATAAACGCAATTAATATAATTATCAATTAATCAATAAATAAAAAATTAATAACCAATTAATAAGTTAATTAATAATAAATTAATTATAAATACTAAGAAATAAACATTAAAAATTACTTTATTATAATTAAATTACTTCCCCACCCTATTCCCCTATAAACCCACAAGCCGCGCCTAAAACAAGTAACTAAAGGGGCCCATTACGATACTCGGCGTAAAAAAATCACGCCAGGCATGAAAGCGGCAAAAATCCGCCCGCACACACCGTCTGAACACCGACCACGCCATTACGATTGACACAAACCGAAAACCGCCATCGGCGAAAACCCACACAAGATACCGCCCGCCATCGTCAGTCGGAGTCAAAGCCGCCCGCCACGGACGGAAACACGCACGACAACACAAAACACCGCCCGCCCTCACGGCCACACACCGCACGTGAGATTGCGATCTCGCACCGCCATGAGCGCGGGAAAACCACAAATATACCGCCCGCCAGCGCAAACAAACGCCGATGAGAATCGACACGGCAGAAGCCATAGGCAGCCCACGTCCCTGCACAGAAACCATCCGCTGACAAAAACAATCGCACACAACATGGCCAACAAGTCCCACACAGCAAGGCACTGCACAAATACACAAGCACAGTACACATCCCGAGCACACCCCCCTGGACAAACAAAAACTACAAAGGCCAGAACCCCAGACACAACACACCTGAAGAACAACAGACCATGAGGACACACCCACATAGAGTAAGTACAAAAGCAGCACTCCCACAGACCACAACCCCTTGCAACATTGCAAACTAGAGAGGAGAGAAGAGGACACAGTGACACAGCAAGGACAGCAGCACACCACAGAAACGCACACATCACAACCACCACCACCACCACCAACACCACCACCAAACACCGGCACCACAAACCCCCTGCACATTACACAACACACACCGCACCAGCACCACAAACACCATGGCACCTACAAAGAATGCCCAAGTTCACGCCCATGGAGCTGGCGGTCATGGTCGGCGAGATTATCAAGGTGCACCCACAAATCCTATAGGGAGCCTGGATCCAGCACACACCACTAGCCCCACCAGAAAGAGAATGTGGAACCGGATCGTAGACCAGGTCAATGCAGTCGGGACCCTGCCCAGGAGGAACTAGAGTTAGAAATCAACAAACGGTGGAATGACGTCAAGAGCCTGGTCAAGAAGAAGGAGAGCAAGAACAGAGAGAGCTGGCTGCCGTCACTGGCGGAGGAGATCCCGCTCTTCAAGACCTTCAAAGCGTGGGAGGAGAAGGTGCGAGTCATTATACATCCGGAGATCCTCGCCGGATTACCAGGGGGAGTGGAGGCTGGTAAGTACAAACTAATGTATACCAGCACACCGCTATGTACTCACATGCACTACCACCATGCCACAGCTCCCAGGGACAAACACCCCCATGTCCAGCACACAATACACAACACATCACACACACATGCAACAGACACCACCACACACAGCCCAAACCTAACAACTGTAAGATACGTGGGGGCATGTGTACACTCAGCCAGCCACGTAACCACCAACAGGTCCCCAAGTATGCCAGAAGCGCCCACAACGAGCACCCACCACACCCATGTGTCCGCCATAGCTGCACCTTAACCGACAAGTAACAGGTAAGTGGCAGGAACACAAAGTGCAGTGGGTGGGAGGGTGGACAGCCCAAGTACAACACACACCAGGCCCCTAGTCCCACAGCACAGCAAGGAGGAGCATCCCCCACACCCCACAGCCACGTGTCAGCCACCGCAGTGCTGCACCGACAGCCGAAAGGTAGACATCACGGTCCACAACAATCGGTGTCAGTGGGTGTCCAGCCATCACCACGACCCACAACACCGTCCCCCACCCCCACAGACCTGCAACATGGAGCACTCCCCGCTTAGAACCATGTGGCATCCAGTACAGTGCACGCACGAACAACCTGCAGGTGGGAAACTGGACAGGGCTGGATTACTGGAGGCATGAGGACCGTAACACGACCAACACATGGGACATGTCACGTAGCAGACGAACACGCAGCACCGCCCACTGTCACGAACAAGTGAACAATGTGCACACGGACATGAACCACAGACTCACACCCCACATGACCCATCACAGACACAGCAACACCCAAGGAGCCACGTCTGCATGCACAAGCCACACTGAATATGAGTACCACACGGGCAGCCACTGTGCAACCCATCACACACAACCGAAACACCATTGAAGTCCTGTCCATGTAGCCCCTACCGCCTGTCAACCACACACCCCACAACTACGCCTATGTAAGACAAACAACACTAGACGCAACAGAGCGGAACAACATAAATGCACACGAACACCACTGAACCCATCAAACACACAGACACACCATGCACATACAACATACCATCCATCCCATCCGTCAGCTCCCAGTCTCATGAAAGGCATGTCATCCGCACAGCTGCCACACATAGCAGCAGTCACGCTAAGATACATGCCCATGACCAACCATGTGCCAGAAGTCAATGAAGCGCACGCCACACTGTGAGCAACAACACACAA
>CAWUFW010028882.1:0-20293 GCA_963921515.1 Calotriton arnoldi | reverse complement strand
TTTGGGGCCGATTCCGATCTCGGTCGGAGGCGCAACCAATACTATTCGGTCGGGAAAAAGCCATGCGAAAGCCAGTTTCCCGACCGATCCGTACAGCACACCGAACGAGCAAGTACGATGCGCACAACAGCAAAAATTCCGGCCGAGCCGTACTCACCCAAACCAGGTCCTGTTCTCCGACCGAGGCGAATCCGGAAACGCCGAATCGAGTCGCACGGAAGGGAAAATGCAGCCCCGTCCGGCCGAACAAGTACGATGCGCTTTCCGTACGCGCCGAACCCGTCGCTACGCACGGCACGTCAAAGCATCCGGGAGAGGCGCACATAAGCTCCGAATCGCGCCACAACACGATCCACGGCTACAAGACGAACACGGCACCGACGAGGACGACGCGAAGCGACGAGGACGAAGCGAAGCGACGAGGACGAAGCCAAGCGACGAGGACGACGCGAAGCAACGAGAAGGACGAACGACACGAACCAACCATGAATCCCTTCGTCCCGATCATACCAATATTCTACATCTACTACCGGAACAGGCACGGACGCGTACGGCGCAGAAGGTAAGTCAGACACCAACCACAAAACACATACAACACGTACACGACACATCACACACATACACTGGGAATCTGAATATACTTACACCAGCAACAGCAGCACCATAGGGGCGGGATGCCCATCACCAATGCCACATATGCACACAGGGGCCTGAATGCGCGCCACCACCCCAACCCAGGGGGGGCTGGATGCCTACCACTACTACCACCCTTAGCCAGGGGGGGCAGGATGCCCACCACTACTACCACCCTTAGCCAGGGGGGCAGGATGCCCACCACTACTACCACCCTCACCCAGGGGGAGCAGGATGCCTACCACTACTACCACCCTTAGCCAGGGTGGCAGGATGCCCACCACTACTACCACCCTTAGCCAGGGGGCAGGAAGCCTACCACTACTACCACCCTTAGCCAGGGGGGCAGGATGCCCACCACTACTACCACCCTTAGCCAGGGGGCAGGATGCCCACCACTACTACCACCCTCACCCAGGGGGCAGGATGCCCACCACTACTACCACCCTTAGCCAGGGGGGCAGGATGCCCACCACTACTACCACCCTTAGCCAGGGGGCAGGATGCCTACCACTACTACCACCCTTAGCCAGGGGGCAGGATGCCCACCACTACTACCACCCTCACCCAGGGGGGCAGGATGCCCACCACTACTACCACCCTTAGCCAGGGGGGCAGGATGCCCACCACTACTACCACCCTTAGCCAGGGGGCAGGAAGCCTACCACTACTACCACCCTCACCCACGGGGGGCAGGATGCCTACCACTACTACCACCCTTAGCCAGGGGGCAGGATGCCCACCACTACTACCACCCTCACCCAGGGGGGCAGGATGCCCACCACTACTACCACCCTCACCCAGGGGGGCAGGATGCCTACCACTACTACCACCCTTAGCCAGGGGGGCAGGATGCCCACCACTACTACCACCCTTAGCCAGGGGGCAGGATGCCCACCACTACTACCACCCTCACCCAGGGGGCAGGATGCCCACCACTACTACCACCCTTAGCCAGGGGGAAGGATGCCCACCACTACTACCACCCTTAGCCAGGGGGCAGGAAGCCTACCACTACTACCACCCTCACCCACGGGGGGCAGGATGCCTACCACTACTACCACCCTTAGCCAGGGGGCAGGATGCCCACCACTACTACCACCCTCACCCAGGGGGCAGGATGCCCACCACTACTTCCACCCTCACCCAGGGGGCAGGATGCCTACCACTACTACCACCCTAAGCCAGGGTGGCAGGATGCCTACCACTACTACCACCCTTAGCCAGGGGGCAGGAAGCCTACCACTACTACCACCCTTAGCCAGGGGGCAGGATGCCCACCACTACTACCACCCTTAGCCAGGGGGCAGGATGCCCACCACTACTACCACCCTCACCCAGGGGGGCAGGATGCCCACCACTACTACCACCCTTAGCCAGGGGGGCAGGATGCCCACCACTACTACCACCCTTAGCCAGGGGGCAGGATGCCTACCACTACTACCACCCTTAGCCAGGGGGGCAGGATGCCCACCACTACTACCACCCTCACCCAGGGGGGCAGGATGCCCACCACTACTACCACCCTTAGCCAGGGGGCAGGATGCCCACCACTACTACCACCCTCACCCAGGGGGGCAGGATGCCCACCACTACTACCACCCTCACCCAGGGGGGCAGGATGCCCACCACTACTACCACCCTCACCCAGGGGGGCAGGATGCCTACCACTACTACCACCCTTAGCCAGGGTGGCAGGATGCCTACCACTACTACCACCCTTAGCCAGGGGGCAGGAAGCCTACCACTACTACCACCCTTAGCCAGGGGGGCAGGATGCCCACCACTACTACCACCCTTAGCCAGGGGGGCAGGATGCCCACCACTACTACCACCCTCACCCAGGATGCCCACCACTACTACCACCCTTAGCCAGGGGGGCAGGATGCCCACCACTACTACCACCCTTAGCCAGGGGGCAGGATGCCTACCACTACTACCACCCTTAGCCAGGGGGCAGGATGCCCACCACTACTACCACCCTCACCCAGGGGGGGCAGGATGCCCACCACTACTACCACCCTTAGCCAGGGGGGCAGGATGCCCACCACTACTACCACCCTTAGCCAGGGTGGCAGGATGCCTACCACTACTACCACCCTTAGCCAGGGGGGCAGGATGCCTACCACTACTACCACCCTTAGCCAGGGGGGCAGGATGCCCACCACTACTACCACCCTTAGCCAGGGTGGCAGGATGCCTACCACTACTACCACCCTTAGCCAGGGGGCAGGATGCCTACCACTACTACCACCCTTAGCCAGGGGGCTGGATGCCTACCACTACTACCACCCCCACTCATAGGATGGACAATGCATGACACAACAAGCACACCACAACCTAGGGAATGCAAGATTAAGACATCCCCCCACCACCATGACAAGCGTGTGAGCAGGCTGTGTCAAATGCCTACAACACCGAACATGACTTTGAACATACAATGTGACCCCCTAGCACATGTGCCACACATATATGTGTGTGGCACCCACAATGCAAGCAGCCCATGACCATTGTGGCAATGGGGCCTAAACCCCCATCATCACAGTGACCACAAGGTAAGTGTGGGGTCCATAGCTGAAGCACATTTTGACCATTGTGGCAATGGGGTCTAAACCCCCATCATCACAGTGACCAAAAGGCAAGTGTGGGGTCCATAGCTGAAGCACATTTTGACCATTGTGGCAATGGGGACTAAACCCCCATCATCACAGTGACCAAAAGGCAAGTGTGGGGTCCATAGCTGAAGCACATTTTGACCATTGTGGCAATGGGGTCTACACCCTCATCATCACAGTGACCAAAAGGTAATTGTTGACAAAGAAAGAGCTGCAACTGCCAAACTGCATGGATCATTCCTGGTCACAGAACCAAAAACTCATCTGTGGCAAAGTAGTGTATGTGTCCCATTGCAACATAAATTGGGGGAGCCAAATACTGCAGTGCAAATGAAACATTCCTTTGGCCATGTGCAGACAAACAACACCCATGGGGGCTGAGACCGTCAACAGTCATCAATGACACAATGACAGAAGTGACCATCAGAATGCAGAACCACATATTTGCACCAATGGGCACACAAATGCAGATACCCTGTGGAGACAGCAGATGTGAGGTGAACAGATACCATACCATGGCAGCAATGGGACACACAAACCATGATCACTGTGCTGACCGATGACCTAGGAGTCCCAGGGACAGCAGGGGAAACACACCAAACAACATACAGCCAATGGCACACCCAAGATATGCCAATGAGGTGGTGCAGATGCACAAACACAAACAGGCAGACCAACACTGTCATCATACACAGCAGGTGAGGGGTGGGGGTGCCAGTGTCCCCAGGCAACAACACAACACATGAGGAGAGCTGAATACCAATCATACAGATGTGCATACACTGCCACACTAAGGTAACTCATGGATCCAAATCCCCTATGTGGGCAAGCAGGCATTGACAGGTGAGAGGGAGCACAAAACACACATGTCACACAGGCACGTAGGAACAACAACTGACACAGCAAGTCACAGACACACCACAGCACCACTCCCAGGGCCCCCACAATGTGGTGACCCTGGGCTGAATAAAAATACCACTGTGATGACAAAGCTAAATGTCGTTCACACTGTGAACCACAGTCAGGTGTCCTGAGCAACAAACTACCATCACACCTACACAAGCACAAATCAATCAGCATGGCCAGTAAGCCAAGGCCAACATGGAGGCAGGGGACTAGCCGGGCAACAACTCTCATCTGCACACACTCAAGACCACACCCTCGACCTCCAACAATGTGCAGCAGTGAAGTACACATGCACTGGTGACATTGCACATGCACCCATGACTATTCCAGGGTGGTGGGTGGGAACCAAGGTGTAGAAACACATCACACATGGACACTCAACAAGACTCCTGAATGTCTGACACACTGCACACTACGCTGTACATGGACATGACGGCAATACCACACCGACCAATGGGATCCCAGCCACAGTCACACACCAATGAAGAAGCCAAGGTCACCCACAAAGAACACACATAGACAACAACCAACATTGCAGCCCGGACCCTAAGGAGTGCCAGCAGTCACACACACAACGTGTCACAATCACTGAAAGATAACACAAACTGGAAATCACATGACAGGGGCAAACAACAAGTGCCAAAGGGAAACCTGACTGTGACCCATCTGCGTCTGCACACAAACTCTGCCCTGACAGCAAACACACCTATGGGTGACACCCTGATGACCAGTAATGTGCCATGCACCCACATCACAGAGAACACAGGGAGAAGACTTTGGGGGAACATAGCTCAAGTCAGCAAGCATCACAAACAGGTACAACACTAGGGATCACAGCATGCGCAGATGAATGGAAGTGAACACACAGACATGCACATACAACACACACCTTGGGCGCAGGCAATGTCACACGTGTACACACTGCCATGAGGGGACTCCACTCCTGTGTGAGGAAAGCTGTGCCATATGTTGCCTCAGTAGGGCCCCATCATGTCAGCTGAGCACTTGGTCACACAATCAACAATTAGCACCAAATGAGGGCTCCCATCACATCAGCCTGGTCATGGATGTGCCAACGGAATCATCAGCACAGATCCAACACACTTGTATAGCAATGTTGCACTGACTACACGGATGAGTCCCTCCCCATTGATGCCCAAACCTGCATGTCCACTGGAGATGGCAACACGGTCAGGGAAGTAGACAAATGCAACGATGGCAGGCACAACAGATGTGCAGGGGTGGAAGCCACAGATATGAAATTGCCAATGTAAGTAGGAAACCCATTGCCAAATACTGAACACATGACACCCTCAGATGCTGCTATTGATGACATGGATACACCACATGATAGGACACATTCCCCCTGGACCACATGGGTTCCTGCACAGTAACACTTCATAATCATGAGACCAGATATCACCATCACTGCAGCAAGGGCATGGTTAGCTGCACCAACAACATGTACATCTGAAGCATGAGCACTAGAGAAAAGAAAGTTGCTTTATTCAGCATATGTGTTGTTTGATAACGACGTCCAGAAGAAATTAGAGCAAAGGCCAATGGCCAGTCCATTGTCAAAGTTCAAACAGGGTGACACTGGCAGATGTCACCCTACGCATGCCTGCACAATACCAGGGACAATCCACTAGGAGGGGCAACCGGGGGGCAGGCCAGGCACCGCAGGGACAGGATCAGGGCTCACCAGGGGGAGTCAGGGAAGGGGTGGTGGGTGCTGGAGAGCCACTGACAACTGCAGTGGAGGTGTCTGACATGGTGTGTGCCGGCACAACTGGGGGGCATGACACAGATGTCGTGGGTGCCGGCACAACTGCAGTGGACCCTGCAGATGGGGTGGACAGGTCCGCCACTGCAGTGCCCAAGTCAGACAGGGCGGTAGTGGACTCCACTGCAGTGCCTACCTCCAGGGGAGGAGAATGGGGAACAGGCAAGGTGGGTTGGACAGAGGGGGAGGACACCCTCACCACATCAGTGGCACAGACAAGCGCAGCGGGGGTGTGGTGCTGGGAGAGCAAGTGGCAGGGGGAGAAGGCCGGAGCATCTTGGGGATGGTATATCTGTGGGTGGGGGAACCTGGGGCAGGGTGTGGTGGGGGCACCTGTGCAGTGGGGGCCTGAGGGATGGAGGACGGAGACCTTGTGCCTGAGCTGCAGGGCGGTGGCGGGGTCTTGCTCTTAGCACTCCGGGGGACTTGCGGGTGGGGGCCTCAGTCCGTCTGCGCCTGGGGGAGGGTGTCCGGGGGCGAGGGGCACTCTGCTCCGTGTGGGTGGGCTTCCTCTTCCCCCGGGATGCTGGAGCAGCTTCATCGGTGGGGAAGAGGCCGAGGTCACAGAGGAAGAGCTGCTGTGACTTTGGGGTTGCAGGTGAGGCAAGGGAGGGTGCTTTGGAGGGAGAGGGAACTGAGGACTGCGCAGTGCATGTGGATGCGTGTGTGTGTTCCAGGGCCCCATCCCCTGTGAGTCTGGCTTCAGTCCCCTGAATGTGCGTGCGTGTGCGTTTTGTCATTGGCGTGTGTGTCAGTGTGCTGGATGTGTGTGTGCTGGTGTGTGCCTGTGCCAGTGTGTGTGTGCCTGGGATGGGTAAGGTGCTGGGGAGTGTGGATGGAGCAGAGGCAGGAGGGGTGAGGGACCGTTTGAGGAGGGACACTGCTGCCGTCAGGGAGGAGTCCATGGACCTATTGCCCCTCTGTAGGTCAGACATGCCCGATGAGATGCCCTCCATGAACGACACCAGCTGAGTCAACAGCGCGGTGTGCGCATGGAGGACACTCAGCATGGCTGTCTGCCCTACATGGAGCTGGCGAAGGAGGTACACAGACTCCTCACTCAGGGCAGCAGGGGACACAGGGGCAGGGGGTGCGGTGCCTGGCCAAAAGGAGACATGCTCCCGGACATGGGAGCCTCCACGGACCTGGGGAATGGGAGCCGATGGGAGGGCGGTGGTGGTGCTGGTGGTGGCGGGGACAGCAACACTAGCTGGGGTGTGGTGGCTGCTGACACCCGCCTCCACAAGGGAGTCATCCTCTGAGTTGCTCTGGTCCTCAGCTGAGGTGGATGCTGCTGAGGACTCCTCGGTGTGGCTCCCCTCGCCCTCCGTGCCACTGGGTCCCTCCGACCACTCCTCGGCTGCTGACCCAGTCTGGCTCTCCGGCTCCTCCTGGTCCGTGGAGATGTCCCCTTCCGTGGCCGTGGATGTATCTGCAAACAATGGGGAAACAGACAGACATCAGTCACCTGCACATAACGCACACACCACTGTGAGCACAGCACATCACAGAGCAAGCCCTGGCATCATTAGTTGTACATTGCTAAAAGTGCACTAATTGAACAGGAGAAGTCAATTGTCAGTCTGATGCCAAGCATGGCACTCACATCCCACATGGCCTTGCACCCATCTGTCTGGTGTCTGTTGGATTGCAACACCCCAGTGTTGACACATGCACCAAGTACACAGTAGTTGGACAGTGCAGAGGACACGGTGTGGACACATCACAGCTCTTGCCACTGAGTCAGTACAGGTTTACGGATGTAAGGGATGCCCAGAGTCAAATAGGAAATGCATGTGATGCATACCAGCGACAGACACCATGATGCACCCATGTCCTGATAGCCAGCGCCACTATGGTGTGCATGTAGCACATGTCACTCCCCTGCAGGATCACCAATCAGTAGACACATGCCATGGCGGAGGCATGACTGCAAAGTCATACATCACTGTCTCAGTGATGTATGACTTTGCAGCCAGACAACAACACTCTGCACTGTGTCACAATAGTAGGTCATGGGGAATGCAAGTCCTGGAGCTGCACAAGTGCACATGTACATCCCCCCACAACACATCCTCTTAACCCTCATCTGTCCAGGTCATACCTATTGGACATATGGGAGACCTGTGACACTACCCTCTGAACCTGAGCCCCTCACACTCTGCTGTGCATGGGGAACAGCTGCCTGAACTTCACATTTACATGCCCCATTCTGCATGGGCAGCTGATCAGACACCTATGTGTCACACAAGTATCGTCTCCTATGGTCACATCTCCAGTGGCATGCTGAGCCCCTACCAAGAAACTCCACAGCAGTCCTGGCGACTAATCCACAGCACACTGACACAGAGGCAGACACCTGAGGGGTCAAATCACTGTGCACAATGTGTCCGCTGATACACGGGAGTGGGAGTACAGAGTGTATTGTATGGCCTGGAGTAGGCATGACTGTCCAGCCCCACATGAATGAGGGATGAGCCCTGGACTGTAGGCAGCTGGCTAAGTATGTGTGACACACGTCATATACATACTCCTGGGGCCCAAACATTGTTCCCACCCGCAGCATGGGTGTGTGCCAGGTACCCCAGCCACATGTGGTGGATCAGCTCAGCAATTGGACCACAGATCAAAGTAACACGCTGAATACATGTCAGAATACAGGCATTGTGTAAGCAATGGACCCACCCATGATGCCCACCACAGAGTCAGGGAAACAGATGCTGTCTCCCACCTTGAGTCAAGCAAACTGCAAGGACACAGTCCTAAGTGACAGAATTCCCTGCATGTAAGGGCCACACCTGGGTATCAGATGAGGAGTGGGCAGTGCACAATAGAGGGACATGGCTCCTGGACAACATGACTGCTGTACTGTGGCAGTTCAACCTGGCCCGAGGAGGGCACATAGCATGTTAGACAGAGTACACAGTGCAGTCTTTGACTCACCCCTCCTTGCTGCTCTCTGGCCTTCAGCTGCCCATCCAGGTCTGGAAAGACCACCGCCAGGATCCTGAGCATGTGGGGGTCAGGGTCCATGTTCCGCCCCTCCTGCGAGGAGGCGACAGCTTCAGCTGGACCCGTGCAATCCTCCGGGTCCAGCCCCGAAGGTCCTGCCACCTCTTTTGGCAGTTGCGGATCCGGCGCTTGTAGACCCCCACGGACCGGACAGCCCGGACGATGTCCTTCCATATCTCATGCTTCCGATGGGCAGAAGCCTGTCAGGATGACAAAGTGATAAGGCCATTACTACACATGCAACATATCCGTGCATGACACAGTTGCATATACATGTTGCAATCACAGGGGCACATGGTGTACCCAGGCAGTGCACGGCTGCCCATGGACAGTTTTCCAGAAGTCACTACATGGTATCATTGCATGGGGAGTAAAACCCTGTTCAGAAGCACTGTCACTGCACCATACCTGTCCAGTGCAAGTCACTACACACTATGGGGGGTGACAACTACTCAGTGAGCCTGCTAGCCAGTGGTGTGCTGACTCTCAGCCTTGCTAGTCAGACAAAATGCACATTCAGAAAGGCAGTGCACAGAACACTCACCTGCTCCCCTGGTGTCCCATACAGCTTGCTGTACTGTGGAAGTAGGCTGTCCAGCAGGGCCTGGTTCTCCTCAAGGCTGAAGGCTGGGGCTCTCTCCACAGTACGTGCCATTGCAGGGTCCAGAGGGGCAGAGACAGCAGCAGTGCAGTGGCAGATGTCGTCCTGGAGCATGTAGTGCAGGCAAGTGGGCTCTCAGGGGAACAGGCAGCAATATATATGTGCTGGAGAGGCAGATACTGTCCCTTGTGTCCAAAGTGATAGGTCCAAGTCGTTTGCATCTTCTGAATCTGGCCAATCCATGGAATAGCAGCACCAAAACACGCCCACAGCATCCTTCAAAATTTCAACTTCATGACATACATGATTTTGCAACATTGTTGTGGGTGACCAACTGATTTTCCAGCAACCGACTCGTTCGAAATTCGAAAACGCGTCCGTTGCCAGGCAAGCCCATTGTCAATGGGTGCGCACCGATCGGTCCATTGAGGTACAACGCGCACAGGGGTACAACGCGTACCCGCACACATTGAAAGCAATGGGCCTGCCGGAGGCACCGATCGGTCCATTGCTGTTCAACGCGCACAGGGGTACAACGCGTACCCGCACACATTGAATGCAATGGGCCGGCCGGAGGCACCGATCGGTCCATTGCTGTTCAACGCGCACAGGGGTACAACGCGTACCCGCACACATTGAAAGCAATGGGCCGGCCGGAGGCACCGATCGGTCCATTGCTGTTCAACGCGCACAGGGGTACAACGCGTACCGCACACATTGAATGCAATGGGCCGGCCGGAGGCACCGATCGGTCCATTGCTGTTCAACGCGCACAGGGGTACAACGCGCACCGCACACATTGAATGCAATGGGCCGGCCGGAGGCACCGATCGGTCCATTGCTGTTCAACGCGCACAGGGGTACAACGCGTACCCGCACACATTGAAAGCAATGGGCCGGCCGGAGGCACCGATCGGTCCATTGCTGTTCAACGCGCACAGGGGTACAACGCGTACCCGCACACATTGAAAGCAATGGGCCGGCCGGAGGCACCGATCGGTCCATTGCTGTTCAACGCGCACAGGGGTACAACGCGTACCCGCACACATTGAAAGCAATGGGCCGGCCGGAGGCACCGATCGGTCCATTGCTGTTCAACGCGCACAGGGGTACAACGCTGTACCCGCACACATTGAATGCAATGGGCCGGCCGGAGGCACCGATCGGTCCATTGCTGTTCAACGCGCACAGGGGTACAACGCGTACCCGCACACATTGAAAGCAATGGGCCGGCCGGAGGCACCGATCGGTCCATTGCTGTTCAACGCGCACAGGGGTACAACGCGTACCCGCACACATTGAAAGCAATGGGCCGGCCGGAGGCACCGATCGGTCCATTGCTGTTCAACGCGCACAGGGGTACAACGCGTACCCGCACACATTGAAAGCAATGGGCCGGCCGGAGGCACCGATCGGTCCATTGCTGTTCAACGCGCACAGGGGTACAACGCGTACCCGCACACATTGAAAGCAATGGGCCGGCCGGAGGCACCGATCGGTCCATTGCTGTTCAACGCGCACAGGGGTACAACGCGTACCCGCACACATTGAAAGCAATGGGCCGGCCGGAGGCACCGATCGGTCCATTGCTGTTCAACGCGCACAGGGGTACAACGCGTACCCGCACACATTGAAAGCAATGGGCCGGCCGGAGGCACCGATCGGTCCATTGCTGTTCAACGCGCACAGGGGTACAACGCGTACCCGCACACATTGAATGCAATGGGCCGGCCGGAGGCACCGATCGGTCCATTGCTGTTCAACGCATCACTGTATATGTGACTGGCATAGGTCAGCATGCCTGTCTCAGATGGACATGTGCCAGCCACAGATAGCTCCCAGGGAGTGAGGGGCACACCTACATCACGACAGCCTGTCCAAACCTTATCATAAGGCATGTAAGGCTGCATTTCCTATTGTGTGTATGTTGGTGTACATGTTGTCCTGTGGGTGTCACCTGTGGGCAGCCACCCCCAGGCTGTGCACGTGTTAATGGGGACAGGATCCTGGGTGTTACGTGTACGTGACCACTGTGATGTGCAACTGTTCATATCTGTGCATGTGTCATGGTCACATTTCACAGTGGTGTTTGTGTATGTCATGTCACATACCCCGTGAGTCCCATGTGGGACGGTATGTTTGAGCCAGGGTGTCCCAGTGGCACAATAGTGATGGCCCTCCACAGTCTTTGTGCATGTAGTGTTTACAATGTCTCTGATTTCATGTGCACAATGGGAGACAGTCTCCACATCCACGTTGTGTGTGCATGGACTCTGATGTTGTGCGTGTGTGTCACAGACGTCCATGGCTCTCCTGCCATGGCAAGTGTGGCCACTACCTGTGGGGGTCATGTTTGTTTTGTTGTGGTGTACACATGATACTCCAGGTGATGCCAGTGTCCATGTGGCATTACAGGGTCCCTGGGAATGTGCCTGTCGTTGAGCTGTGGTGCCTGGGGCACATCTGTCCTCACATGTCACTGGGGGGTGACTGTGACACAGCATCATGATATCCAATGGGCCAACCTGGGACAAATTGATGCCACCTGTAGGACCGTGTTGACAGATGTTGGCCATGTATGTACCATACATGTCGTTCCGGTACTGCACACTTCATGTAGTTGTGCCTCATGATGATGTATGTTGGGATCTTGAGTGTGTTCAATGCCGCATATGTGGGGTGACTGACGATCTTGCTTACTTCTCCTCTGCACTGCAGGGCTCCTGCTGTCCATCGGCCATTCCCAGACCTGGCAACGATGGTGGAACGGGACAGCATCCGACGGTACCGCTTCACCAGGCAGCTGATTGAGGATTTTGCAGTGCAGTTGTCCCCACATTTGCAGCCTGGCCGGCCGTATCCTACAGCGCTGACCCCCAAGGTGAAGGTGATGGCAGCCCTACACTTCTTTGCCACCGGTACCTTCCAACATACTGTGGCGTCTGCTGGTGGGATGTCACAGACCATGTTCAGCCGTGTGCTCCGCGATTTCTTGGCGGCAATGTTGCTCTTCCTGAACCGGTACATCTATTTCCCTAGACTGCGACGACTCACTGACGTGAAGAGTGACTTTTATGCCCTGGGGAGGATGCCGCATGTCATTGGCTCCATTGATGGGACACATGTGGCTTTGGTACCACCACAGGCCCAGGAGCAGGCCTACAGGAACCGCAAGCACTACCACTCGGTCAATGCACTGGTGGTGTGTCTTGCAGACATGACCATCACACACGTGTGTGCCCGTTTCCCTGGTTCAGCACACGATGCCTTTGTGATGAGGAGTAGTCGCATCCCCAGGTTGATGGCACAGATGCAGAACCAGCGTGCCTGGCTTGTCGGTGTGTACTGACTTTGTGCCATTGTGTGTGATCTGATCTGTAGTATTCCGCCCACTTTTCCAAGTCAGCTGATGTGCACTTGTCTGTCCGTAGGTGACTCGGGATACCCCAACATGCCGTGGTTGCTGACACCCCTCAGGAACCCTGTGACACCTGCCCAGATGCGCTACAATGAGGCACATGGTCGGACCAGGAGAGTGATTGAGCGGACCTTTGGTCTCCTGAAGAGCCGCTTCCGCTGCCTGGACAAGACCGGAGGGTCCCTCCCATATGCCCCTGCGAAAGTGTGCAAGATTATCATCGTCTGCTGCATGCTCCACAACCTGGCAGTGCGGAAGGAGTTGCCTCTCATCCAGGATGACGATGACCAACATCCGCCACCTGTGGAGGATCCTGGCCTGGACCACGATGCCAGTGACGATGATGATGATGATGGTGATGGTGATGTCCGCACACAGCTCATCACCAACTTCTTTAGCTGAATGTGAGTATCCTGAGGTGTCATGTGAATGATGTGAGTTGGCATGATGTGTGGGTGGTGCTCTGGTGCTGTTGGAGTGTGTCCATGGGCTACTTGACAGGATGTGTGTTGCGATGTGTGGTGACAGGTGGGCTGTACTCCCCAACAGTGTTGACATGCTAACTTGGTTCTGGGTGGGTATCTTGTAACATGTATTGTGCATGAGTTTTGCTGTTCTGTCCTGTACTGCATTGCTTTTGACTGTGTGTCATTTCTGTCCTTCACAGGGTACTTTCAGATTCGTTTGGTCAACTGTGTCCACCGACGACGTGATTGCACATCCAGGCTGGTAGCTGTTGTGTCCCTACAGGTGATGTGCGCCACACCCATGGACTTCCTTCTGTCTACAGTTGTTGACTGTGTGCCCGCTACCAGGTGGGGTTACCTTGCATCTGTAGTGGTTACGGCATGTTGCTACTGTGTAATAAACCTGTGCTTCACTTAGTGATGTGCGTTGTCTGTGGTCACACATTTGACTGCCATTTGCTTACTGCACCTGTGGGCTACTTGACTACAACTGGGAATGGGTGTGGTGTCTGTGCATTGCACCGTCTTCCCTGGCAACATCAGTGTAGGCAATGAGTCAGATGGCCTAGGTGTGTATGTGTTGTGTAGCCCTGGTGGTGTGTCTCCCTCATATGTGTCACGTTGCCTGTACTCACATGCCTGTGTTGTCCTTGCTGTTGCAGTTCGCATACACAGTGTAATTTTGCAGTTCATCATCCCCATAACAGCACCCACGTTGGAATCACGACAGAGGCAAGTATGGTGTATTAGTGTGTTTATTGTGATACATCTGTGATAATAGTGCATAGGATGGATTATGCTGTACATGAATCTTGCAATCCCAAGTTCCTAGATGAATAGAAAGTCCAGGTAGACAGGATCCCCAGTATCGGGGCCACAGTTGTCTGACACATTGTTCCAACTTGTACTCCCCATGCAATGTGTGGGAGTAGTGTTGCCATCAACAGGGTGAACAGTCTGTGCACAAAGGCGAAAATCCAGAACAGGTTCAGGCTTCCTGGGAGTTGCGCTTGGCCATCAGCCTCTCACTTTCCCCTCCTCGGACGACCCCTCTTCTTGGGGGGGGCCCTCAAGTGCAGGCTGCTGCGGTGCAGGGGACTCTCCGCCAGAGTCCTCCTCCCTCCCTGTGGCAGTTGCAGTTTGTTCGGTACCAGATGTTGTTGGCACACAGGGAGGTGTGGACTGGTTGCTGTTCATCTGGCGGAGGCATTGTAAAATGTCCCTGTGCACCGCCGTCATCTCATGTAGTACATCCCACTTGGACTCCACGCGGGACATGTGGGAGTCCAAGCGGGCATGATGGGCAGCCTGCTGCTGTTTGATGTCTCTGAGGAGCCCCACTACCTGGCTGAGCTCTCCGGTGCTGGACTGGTACGCATCAGCTATGCGTACCAGTTGTGGGTCTTCATGCACACCAGCAACGTCTGCAAGCAGCGACCTCTGTCTCCCACCCCTCCCACCACCCCTGCTGACATGTGCAGTGTGTGCAGTTGCACGCACAGATAACCCTGGTCCACCTTGGGGGGTGGTGGTGGTGGTGGTGTCCATGGCCCCAGGTTGGTCCAGGGTCACTGCGCTGGTGTTGTTCCTTATTCTGTCCATGTCGGCAGGGATGGTATTCGTGGTGACAGTCGTTGGAGGGGTGGGTGCAGGGGGTGCAGCTGGTGGACCTGCTGGTGCTGCAGCTGGTGGTCCTGCTGGTGCAGCATGTTGACTTGCACCGGATGTGCCAGGTTGTTCATCGTCCGAGGAGGACAGAGGCTGTACGACGCCAGTGAGCTCGGCATCCTCTTGAGCCTGGGACTGGGACTCCTCAGCGTCTGCTGCTGTGTCCCTATCATCACCTGTTTTTGGGAGACACAAACAATGTATGTCATGTTTCTGCAGGCATCAGTGGTTGACACACCTGACAGTTGTGACTGTGCCTCGGGGTGCGGGCCTGTACATTGTATTGTCCTAAGTCGTCACAGTCAGGGGTTGATATTGGTGTGGCACATTGTCCTGCATTATTTGGGCATTTCTATGTATTCTCTGGGGTGTGAACATGGTCTGCATTGATTGTGTTTGGTTGACAGCCAGACCTCCTTCCCACCCACCCACCCACCCAGTCAGTTATCCCACCATGGAACGTGCTTGCATTGCAGGGAGTGTAAGTTGTCTCTCAGGATGTCAGTCAGTGGTGTCCTGCTGTTTGTTGGTGCACAGTTGGCAGCAGGGCCTTGTGCTCCCCACAGCAGTAGCCAGTGTCAGCCATCTTGTGAGTCCTTCTCCACTCCCTGTGATGTGAGCATGGTTCAGGGTGGTGTTGATGGGCCAGTTGTGAGGCTGAGCAATGTCTGTGACTACGACTCCCATCATGCTATTGCCTCCACCCCCTTCCCAGCATGCCCATGCTTCCTTCCTTTTGACTCTGCTTCCCTGTGGGGTGGGCTGGCTGTGCTGACAGGATGGCTGGGAGTGTTGTCCTGGCAGTTGTTTGGCTAAGAGTCCCAAGAGTGTCCCTGTGCTTCACACAACATAACCCAGGGTGGTGGTGCTTTGTGGGATCTTGTGTTAGGATGGAGGGCATTGCATTCTACCAGGTGGGTACTGTGGAGTTTGTGTTGGGGGGTGTGAGGGGAGGTGCTGGTGACTATGGTCAGTGCTGCAAGTCCCCCTTCCCACCCAGCCAGCCAGATATCCCACCATGGAACGTGCTTGCATTGCAGGGAGTGTAAGTTGTCTCTCAGGATGTCAGTCAGTGGTGTCCTGCTGTTTGTTGGTGCACAGTTGCCAGCAGGGCCTTGTGCTCCCCACAGCAGTAGCCAGTGTCAGCCATCTTGTGAGTCCTTCTCCACTCCCTGTGATGTGAGCATGGTTCAGGGTGGTGTTGATGGGACAGTTGTGAGGCTGAGCAATGTCTGTGACTACGACTCCCATCATGCTATTGCCTCCACCCCCTTCACAGCATGCCCATGCTTCCTTCCTTTGACTCTGCTTCCCTGTGGGGTGGGCTGGCTGTGCTGACAGGATGGCTGGGAGTGTTGTCCTGGCAGTTGTTTGGCTAAGAGTCCCAAGAGTGTCCCTGTGCTTCACACAACATAACCCAGGGTGGTGGTGCTTTGTGGGATCTTGTGTTAGGATGGAGGGCATTGCATTCTACCAGGTGGGTACTGTGGAGTTTGTGTTGGGGGTGTGTGTGAGGGGAGGTGCTGGTGACTATGGTCAGTGCTGCAAGTCCCCCTTCCCACCCAGCCAGCCAGATATCCCACCATGGAACGTGCTTGCATTGCAGGGAGTGTAAGTTGTCTCTCAGGATGTCAGTCAGTGGTGTCCTGCTGTTTGTTGGTGCACAGTTGCCAGCAGGGCCAGGTGCTCCCCACAGCAGTAGCCAGTGTCAGCCATCTTGTGAGTCCTTCTCCACTCCCTGTGATGTGAGCATGGTTCAGGGTGGTGTTGATGGGACAGTTGTGAGGCTGAGCAATGTCTGTGACTACGACTCCCATCATGCTATTGCCTCCACCCCCTTCCCAGCATGCCCATGCTTCCTTCCTTTTGACTCTGCTTCCCTGTGGGGTGGGCTGGCTGTGCTGACAGGATGGCTGGGAGTGTTGTCCTGGCAGTTGTTTGGCTAAGAGTCCCAAGAGTGTCCCTGTGCTTCACACAACATAACCCAGGGTGGTGGTGCTTTGTGGGATCTTGTGTTAGGATGGAGGGCATTGCATTCTACCAGGTGGGTACTGTGGAGTTTGTGTTGGGGGGTGTGAGGGGAGGTGCTGGTGACTATGGTCAGTGCTGCAAGTCCCCCTTCCCACCCAGCCAGCCAGATATCCCACCATGGAACGTGCTTGCATTGCAGGGAGTGTAAGTTGTCTCTCAGGATGTCAGTCAGTGGTGTCCTGCTGTTTGTTGGTGCACAGTTGGCAGCAGGGCCTTGTGCTCCCCACAGCAGTAGCCAGTGTCAGCCATCTTGTGAGTCCTTCTCCACTCCCTGTGATGTGAGCATGGTTCAGGGTGGTGTTGATGGGCCAGTTGTGAGGCTGAGCAATGTCTGTGACTACGACTCCCATCATGCTATTGCCTCCACCCCCTTCCCAGCATGCCCATGCTTCCTTCCTTTTGACTCTGCTTCCCTGTGGGGTGGGCTGGCTGTGCTGACAGGATGGCTGGGAGTGTTGTCCTGGCAGTTGTTTGGCTAAGAGTCCCAAGAGTGTCCCTGTGCTTCACACAACATAACCCAGGGTGGTGGTGCTTTGTGGGATCTTGTGTTGGGATGGAGGGCATTGCATTCTACCAGGTGGGTACTGTGGAGTTTGTGTTGGGGGGTGTGAGGGGAGGTGCTGGTGACTATGGTCAGTGCTGCAAGTCCCCCTTCCCACCCAGCCAGCCAGATATCCCACCATGGAACGTGCTTGCATTGCAGGGAGTGTAAGTTGTCTCTCAGGATGTCAGTCAGTGGTGTCCTGCTGTTTGTTGGTGCACAGTTGCCAGCAGGGCCTTGTGCTCCCCACAGCAGTAGCCAGTGTCAGCCATCTTGTGAGTCCTTCTCCACTCCCTGTGATGTGAGCATGGTTCAGGGTGGTGTTGATGGGACAGTTGTGGGGGGGCAATATGTGTGACTGCGACTCCCATGATGCTATTGGCTACACTGACTTGGCCAGCATACACAGAATTCCTTCCTTTGAGTGGTCTTCACTGTGTGTTGGTGTTGTTGTGGTGGCTACATGTGTGGATGTGTGTGTTAGTTCTATTTGTGCCACTGCCTAGCTGTAGTTGTGGTTGTGTTTGTACATGTGTTGGCACAGTTGGATGTGACTTTTTTGATGGCATGTGTTGTGTTTATCTGACTGACATACACATTTTGGGATGATTCTGTTCTAGTTGCTGTGTAATTGCTATGTGTGCATGGTTTGACTCTCCCCTTGACAGTGATGTGTGTGTTTTGTGGCAGTTTATTGTGTACATTTGTTGTGTACTCACCAGGCTCTGGGATGTTCTCTAGTCCATATACGCTCACTGGCGGAAGGATGGCCCGCACCTTCTCCTCCCAGGGCCTGAGGTATATTGGCTTGGCAGGAGGGCCACTGCCGGTCTGTTGGCTGTTGATGTAGTCTATCTTCAGCAGGTCCCGTACCCTCCTGCGCACGTCATACCACCTGTTCTGGATGTCCGTCTTTGTGCGCCGACATGGTGATTGGGCGTTCACCCTGTTGATGATCCTCTCCCACATCTTGGTTTTCTGCGACATGGGGGTCTGTTGGACCAGAGTGCCAAACAGCTGTGGCTCCACCCTGAGGATCTCGTCTACCAGGACTTCCAATTCACAATCTAGGAACTTGGGATTCTTCTTGGGGGGCATGGTGATGGGTGGTGATGGTGAGTGATGTGTGTGTTGGTGTGCAGGTGAGGGTGTGTGAGTGTGTGTTTTGCTGGGTGTATGTGAGGTAGGTATTTGTTGGTGTGCTGATGGTGTGTGGCTTGTGTGAGGGGTGAGCTGTGGGTGTGTGGTTGCTTTCTCTTGGGTGCTGGCAGTGGAATGGCATTTGCAAAGGCTCATGGTAGTGATTTGTGTCCTTTATATAGGTGGAGTTGTGGGTGTGTCTTTGTTCTCTGTCCCCACCCCCCCAGTATTTATTGGCTTGCTAATTGCTTGTTTGGCCTTTTTTTGGGTGATTTTTCCTTTGTGCTGTTTGTTTATGTTGGAAACGTTCTTGTGACCGAGTCGGACCCTGCATTGGTCTCGTACGGTGTTCTCCGTTTCGTTCACACTGTGTTTGTGCAGTTTTGTATGCTGCGTACGCGTCGGTCGCGGTGTATTGTGTTGCTTCGGCTCGGTTTTGTATGCGTGTCGGTCGTACGGCTTGTCCTCCGTCCGACTCGGTCGGGTTTTTCGCGCCTTGCATCGTACTTTGCGGGTTGGAGTTGGCGGGTACGATTCGGTCGGATTTGTTCCGGGTGCGTGTCGGTCGGTTGGATTCGCGTGTTTTTCCGGCCGGATTGCTATTTTCCGAGCGGCTCGGTCGGTCGGCTTGGTTTCCTGACGTGTCGGTCGGATTTATCGCGGCTTGCATCGTACTTGGCGTGTCGGGCGCCACTGGTACGTGTCGGTCGGTAATTTTTCCGGCTCCGAGTCGGTCGGTGCTTTTTCCGGCCCGAATCGGAATCGACCCCTTTGTGCATTGGTTTGTGCACACTTGTGAAGCACACGTGAATATAAGTTAAGGTATTGTCAAGGTTCCTGCTCGTGCTGAACCTGTGTACATTACAGGGGCAGCAGACCGAGAGACTGGCAATGACACGTCCCTTTAGCCCGCTCCCCCCTCCTCTCTTTCCTCCCGCTCTCTAACGGTTCTTCTCCCGTTGTTTGTAAAAGGAAGGTAAAAGAGGCCCATCAACTGTGAAAAATAGCACTTACACCTTCACTGGCCTGTTGGTGCCATTTGTACAGCACAGAGAAAGTCGCAATCAGTTGAATGCTACACGAGTGCAGTGTGTTATGTTGGAAGGACTACTTAGTCTTGTGACTAAGGTACAGGAATGAATTGGGGTCCAAAATCGGCTAGGGAAATGTACATGAGATGGCCTTCTGCAGATTGAAGCTTGTGGGAAAATACTGGGGGGAGCGGGGGCTTTAACATGGACATGCTTTATTAACTTCGGTGAGATGAAAAAAATGAAATGTTGTTTGCACACTTCATGCATTGGTTTGGGCACACTTGTGAAGCACATGTGAATGTAAGTTAAGGTATTGTCAAGCTTCCTGCTCGTGCTGAACCTGCGTATATCACAGGGGCGGCAGATCGAGAGACTGGCAATGACACGTCCCTTGAGCCCTTCCCTTTCCTTCGTCCCGCTCTGTAACGGTTCTTTTCCCAT